>VMDO01017736.1:0-44070 GCA_007922755.1 Pedetes capensis
TTGTTGTTGTTGTTAGGTGCCGTCGAGTCGGTATCCGACTCATAGCGACCCTCATAGGGTTTTCAATGGCTGAGTGCCTCGGGATTGCCTTGGGAGTGGATTGCCAGGCCCTTCTCCCATTTTTGCGGTGCTGGGAATTGAACTCGGGGCCTCAGAGACTGCAGCGCAGCACTCTACCCACTGAGCTAAATCCCAGCCCTATATATTTATATATATATTATTTATATATGTATATATTGTTGTTGTTGTTAGGTGCCGTCGAGTTGGTATCCAACTCATAGCGACCCTCTGTACAACAGGGGAAACACTATTGTCAGTGCTTCTCTGCTGTTCATAGGGTTTTCAATGGCAGATTGATTCTTAGGAGTGAGTTGCCAGGTCCTTCTCCCAAGCCTACAGCTTCTGGTGTTCCCAGGCGGTCTCCCATCCAGGTACTAACCAGGCCCGACCCTGCTTAGCTTCCGAGATCTGATGGGATCGGATGCCACAGGGCTACCGCTGCAGGCATATATATATATATATATATATATATATATATATATATATATATATATGTATGTATGTATATATATACACACACACACACACACATATATATATGTATGTATGTATATACACACACACACACACACGCATATATATATATATATATATATATATATATATATATATATATGGCCTGGTTATATACTTTCCATTGCCCATAAGGAGACTTGATAGGAATCCTTTAGGGAACTGGATTTTTTGACATCAATTAACTCGAAGATAAATTTCTCATCTCAATGACAATGGAAAATGAGCGAATGATGTTCCTAACGAAATCCTGGGGCTAAGCAATAAAATTATTTGTTAACACATCTCTCAATAAACGTTGACGCTATACTGTCTAACTCAATAAAATCATTATTCTGGGATTATGGAGTATACAATACTTCAAAATAAATGATTTTTTTCTTTCCAAATGCATAGAGTAATTAGAATTGGTGAACAAAACACTGCCTGACATAGATCTGCGCAGGATCTTTTTTAATACAGATAAGACATTTGTGCTAAATATGGCTTTTTTTCCCCTAAAGAAATGGCGTTACTTCCACAAAGCTTGCAAAGACTTATCTTTCTCCTAATCACTTCAATCATTCTCCCGGGGCTTGTGTTTATACAATTAATTTGCTTAGGAACTTTTCAGTTTTTGAGGCCAATAGGTTTTATCTAAAAATAGGGATGTTAATGAGAACAGAGAAGCTGTATCAGATTTGGAAATCTCAGGTTCTCTATCTCTTGCAGCTAGTTTCTATAATTGGCCTCTGATGCCTGTCTTTATAGCATCTGCCCGCTGGTAGCTGAAGGTTTTTGGGATAAACTAAAATATCCAAGAGAAATTCTGTGAGGTAACAGCATCCATTAGAAGGAGCAGAGCTCTCTTTGCTCAATGGTCCTCCCTCTCGTCTGGAGATTTCCCCAGAACCCCGTCTTGCACTACATTTGCAGATAGGAGGGTAGAGGTGGTGGGTGTGGGGGAGAGCGAGAGAAAAAGTCCATTGCAATTTTACTTATGGATTCATCCCACCTAGACAAGCTCAGAGAAGCACTTTTTGATGAGTGCATAGCTGGTTAAATCGAAAAGAACCGTGAAACAGAATCCAACACATTGAGATTAGATGGCTTTGGGCCTAAAGCTGGTGGTCCTTACAGGACACATTCTGTTGCTACAGGCATCGGAAAAGGTGAGCTTACTCTTGTCATATTCGTTGGGCAGCTACAGTCTGGCTTTGTAACGTCTCCCAAAGGCTCATGGGTTCCATTCTTGGTCCTCAGACCATGGTGCCCCAATATGGCCTTCAGCTTGTCATGCTGTAGGGCTTGCATGTTGCTGTGATGCTGTGATCTCAGATACCAGCAGGGCCACACACGGTGGACAGGTTTCAGCTGAGCTTCCAGACTAAGACAGACTAGGGAGAAGGACCCAGCAAGCCCACTCCCGAAACAATTAGCCATTGAAAACCCTGTGAATAGCAGAGAAGGACTGTCAGATACAGTGCTGGAAAATGAGCGCCCCCCCAGGCTGGAAGGCATTCAAGAAATGACCAGGGAAGAGTTGCCTCCTCAAGGTAGAATCAACCTTAATGACAGGAATGGAGTAAAGCCCCTGGGACCTCCATTTGCTGATGTGGCACAACTCAAAATGAGAAGAAACAGTGACTGCAACATGGGCTCAAACATAAAAAGATCATGTGCACAGCACAGTGGTGGGTAGTGTTTTGTTCTGTTGTATATAGAGTTGTTATGAGTCAGATCTGACTCGGTGGCACCTAAAAAGGCCACAGTGCAATCAGGAGGTAGTGGAACCTTTAAGAGGTGGAGCCTCGTGGGAGGAAGTGAGGTTACTGAGGGTCTGCCCTTGAAGTAGATATTGGCCCCGTGTCTTCCCTTTTTTTGCTTCTCGGCTGCCATGAGGCAAATGGCTTCCTCTGCTATGTGCTCTTTCCAGGATGCACTGCCTGGTGAGGCCCCAAAGCAATGGCGTCAACTCCCCATGGAATGAAACCTGTGAAACTGTGAGCCAAGATAAGCTTTTCCTCTTTTTAAATTCACTATCTCAGGCATTTTGTCATAGTTGCAGGAAGCTGACTGATACACTTACTTCTTAAGATGTAGGATGTGGTTGTTGTTGTTAGGTGCCATCAGGTTGGGCCCAACTCATAGCAACCTGGTGTACAACAAAATGAAACACTGTCCGACACTGTGCCATGCCTGGCACTATGTCAGTGCTTCTCTGCTCTTCATAGGGTTTTCAATGGGTGATTGTTTCAGGAATGGGCTTCCAGGTCCTCCTCCCAAGCCTACAGCATGTGGTATTCCCAGGTGGTCTCCTACCCAACAACTAAGCAGGCCCAACCAACCCTGCTTAGCTTCCAAGATCAGAAGGGATTGGACACCATGTTGGGATGGCTACAGACCTGAGATCTAGGGTAGAGCGCTAAAAGTGCCAGCCAGAGGAGAAGGCGTGTTTCTGTGCTTAGCAATGATGACAGTGGGTAACACTGCCTCCTCTGAGCTGAGTGAGCTGTATGGTATTACCCCCTTCCTAGAGAAACAGGGCTGGGGTTGCCTCAGCGAGTAGAGCATGGCTTCGCACTCTGAGGCCTTGGGTCGATGCACGGCACCACAGAAACAGGGGACGGACATGGCAGCCCACTCCCAAAACAAATTCTGAATGAATCAGCCCTTGAAAACCCGGTGAGGGTCTCTATGGGTCAGACGTGACTCGAGGGCACCTAACCACCACCACCCCAGGAGAGATCCTTGTATTCCTTTACCTTCTGCCGTGTGACTAAATTGAGTCCTTGACACTGAAAATGTTTACCAGTTTGGCTCTTGCTGGGTGGAATTGGCCACCATGGTTTGGGATGGGTCACGGAAGTCTATGCAGAAACACACGTCTGTTTTTACATCAGGAAACCTAGCTCACACCTAATCTGGATCGATCACCCCAATTCCAGCAGACACTCGTGGGTAAGCTCACACTTTTGATGTGCACCCTTGTCTCTTGCCTGCCAGGCATCTTTTCCCTCGTGCATTTACTCAAAGAAAGTTTGAACTCTGTACTGAGCAAAGTGTAAAACCAAACTGCATCTCATTTATCCACAACCCTTTGTCCTCCAGAGGCGGATACAGAAATAACTCTACCGGTCAGGGGTCTGCCGGACAGCAGATCCTTTCCGGATCCATGAGGATTTCCAGGCTTGAATCGCGTCTCCTTCGGCGATTTTCCATCTCATTCCAGTTTTTATATTTCCCCACTGGCAGCTGTTTGAATCCTAGGATACTTGACTGGCAGAAAATCATTCCAGACTTAGTGTTTTTGGGGATCAGAGAAGCCCAGGATCAATGAAACCCAGACCTCCTCATCTCCCCTTCCAGGCTCCCTCCCACACCCTCCCTACCTTCTATTAGCTTCATCATTTATTTGCCAAGCCAAAAAGTATCTAAGCATCTTCCACACATACAGATATTAACTGCATTATATTGCTGTTGTCATTAGGTGCTGTTGAGTCAGGTCCAGCTCATGGCAACCTTCGTAGGGTTTTCAATGGCTGATTGTTTCGGGATTGCTTCGGGAGTGGATTGCCACCATTAAGTAGAGCATTGGAATCCAATCTTAAGTCATGACATTGTAATAATACAGACTGATATTGTTAGAGATCAAACGCTAGATAACGAAGATCATTTCACAATGATGTTAATCAAATGTTTCCAACTTGAAAACCAAGAAATGTTTGACAAAAACGAATATGTGTGGACTTCCAATTCTAATCATATCAATGCAACCAAAATCTGGTTCCATAAGATTATGATAAAGCTAGGGATGTAGCTCAGTGAGTGAGCACTTGCCTAACATGGATGAGGGACTGCGTTCAATCCTCTGCACCACAAAAAAAGGAAGATAAACATAACTGTGGGCTGGGGTTTAGCTCATTTGGTACAGCACCATTCCCCACTCCTTGAGGCCCTGGGTTCGATCCTCAGCACAGCTGAAATGGGAGAAGGATGTGGCAGTTCAGTCCTGAAATAATCCCCAGTCAGCCATCGAAAACCTTATGAGGGTTGCTATGAGTCAGACACGACTTGGCGGCACCTAACAACAAACATAAATGGCAAAACTTTTGCCAGACTTATTGGGAAAAGAGAGAAAGGGGGGAGGGGGAGAGGGAGGGAGAGGGACGGAGGAAATGAAGAGACAAGTTATGCATATTACAAATGAATGAGGAAATATCATTCTATGCTACAGCCTATGGAGAATAAAAAGATATGTTTAGTCGTTCCTAAAATTCAGATGGGGCTGGGATTTAGCTCAGTGGGTAGAGAGCTGCGTTGCAGTCTCTGAGGCCTCGAGTTCAATTCCTAGCACCACAAAAATGGGAGAAGGGCCTGGCAATCCACTCCCAAGGCAATCCCGAAACAGCCATTGAAAACCCTGTGAGGGTCACTATGAGTCGGATACCGACTCGACGGCACCTAACAACAACAAAATTCAGATGAAAGGGATCAGCTCTAAAAAAGACAAAGACTACCACAGTTCATTCAGGAATAGATGAGAACCTGAGGAGTCCTATTATTTAAAGAAAATTAAATTAGGAATTTAAAATCTTCCCACAAAGAAAATTCTAAGTCTGCATTGCTGTTCTGGTGAGCTTTACTAAACATTTAAGAAAAAAGGTTCTAATTCAAACTCTTAAAGAAAGTCGGAGAGGAAGGAATATTTCCCAACTCACGCTATGAGGCTGGCATTATACTCACACCAAAACCAGACAAAGTTTTCTCGTAAAGAGAAAACTACTGTGTTGATCCTCCTGCCTCTGCCACCTGAAGCGCTGCGATGACAGGTGTGCGCCACTGCACCCGGCTTGTGCCTGGTTCTTACATGTGGATTTGTCTTTGGTTTCTCCCAGCATTTGATGTGACCCAGAGATGATGTAAGTCTGCCTCTCTTATTATTGGCTTCCTGGTTTTGATCCCTAAATATTTGGGAAGGCTGGTGCTGGGTCCCCCACAAAAGAGGATTGTAAGCAGATAGTTATGACCATGTGTATTATGTCTAAGTTTGTGTTGTTTATTTAGTTAGTGGAATTCTCTCTCTCTCTCTCTCTCTCTCTCTCTGTCACACACACACACATACATGCACACACACACACACACACACACACACACACATATACACACATATATATGAGGGCGTGCAGCCGTACCACTGTGGCATCCAATCCCGTCAGATCTCAGAAGCTAAGCAGGGTCAGACCTGGTTAGTCCTTGGATGGGAGACTGCCTGGGAATACCAGGTGCTGTAGGCTTGGGAGAAGGACCCAGCAACCCACTCCCAAAAATAATCTGCCATTGAAAAACGCTATGAGCAGCAGAGAAGCACTGACAATAGTGTTTCGCCTATTGTACATAGGGTTGCTGTGAGTCGGACACTGACTTGATGGCACCTAACAACAACAAGCCATACATGAGATCATTTTCATGCCTGTTTAACACCCGAGTCCCTACCTCTGGAGGTAGTGTGCCATTTTAGCAGTAGTTTTTCTCTCACGTGAAGACCATAACATCCTGAAGTTCTCAGCTTTGCTCCTCCGTCCTTCAGGGAATCCCTGTTCTCAGGAATTAATCTGGCATCCAAGCCATTCATACGATAAGGCGTTCTGGTTTTAAACAGCTCCTCAGACCCTGACAGCCCATAACTGAATGGAAAATTTAATTGTGTGTGTCTGTGTATGGCTGTTTTTTTTCCCCCTCTCTGCAACAATCAGGCCAAGCGCACAAGGACAGCGCAGACAAAGCCCCCCTCACTCAAGTCTGGACTGAAAGCCTTGCGCCTCTATTCACTACTGGGCAGGAAGGTCAGCGGATTTCAGCAGGGCCGGCTTGGGGCTCCATTTGGAAGAGAGAGCTATTGAGTTCAGGCTGGCAGGCAGCTCCGCGGCATGGCCCTCTCTTCCCGTCACTCCTGTGGCTCTGCCTTCCAGGTGGTCATGGAGGGGGAGGGACAGAAGGAAAGCCACTGCTTGCCACTTCGGGCCCACAGAGCTTGCAGGGCCTCTCTGTGGAGCAAGCTTTCAGCTGGACAGCTTGGCTCCGGAGCTGCAGAGAAAGGATTGCCTGCCACGCCTGGGCTGGCCACGGTTTGCTCCCTTTCCGTGGGAGCCTCTTGGGTTCCCCGAGGATAAGCCACAACCAGGGGCACAGGTTGGCTGAGTGGCTGCTGGCCCTGGATGAGAAAATACCACTTTTCTTTATGTATCGAGTCGGTAAATCATGCTTTTGACCTGATTGGCAATCAGCACCTCCTCCGCTTTATCATCCACTGTTTGAATCCTCGCTCCCCCTCTGTCCGCCCTTAATTCCCAAGTTCCCTGCGTGGTAGCTACAAAATAACGTCGTAGCTGTAAAACCCACTTCTTTTGCTTTGGCGTGGCACTTCGAGGTTGAACCCAGGCCCTTGCACACACTTGGCAAGCGTTCTACCACCAGGCTACCCCCGTAGCCCATTTTTAATTTTTTATCTTGAGACAGGGCCTCGCTAAATTGCATAGCCTGCCTCTGGCCTCAAACTCACGATCCTCCTGCATCTTCCAGAGTGCTGGGGTCGTGGGCGTGGCCACCCTGCCAGGCTCCTCCCCCACCTGGAGAGGAGATCTCGGGAGTTGAGACGGGGTCTCGCGAGGCCCAGGCTGGCCTGGAGCTCGAGATCCTCCTGCCCCTGCCTGCCAAGTCGCTGGGATCACAGGAGTGCACCTCCACCCCACCCCAAAACCAACATTTCGGACTTTTTATTTATCATTTTTTTTTTATTCTGGGAAAAGGGGAGCCAGCACGTCTGTCTACCGTACAGAGCATGTTTGTTACTGTTTTGAAAGATTCAGAACCACGGAAGTTTAGAATCTGGTTTTGGGGGAGACAGGGTACAGGTGAGGGAGCAGGGTATGAGGCTGGATGCGTTTCTGGCTTTGCTGGATCCACAGCTCCTTGTTGTTGGAAAGGAAAACCAGAGATTCACAGAGGCCTACGTCCCTGGTACACACAGCAAAACGTTTTAAAGCCAAGGGAGCCAGGCGCTGTGGTGCGCACCTGTGATTCTAGCGTTGGTGAGGCTGAGGCAGGAGGATCACAAGTTCGAGGCCAACAGGAAGCTAAGCAGGGTTGGGCCTGGTTAGTACTTGGATGGGAGACCGCCTGAGAACACCAGGTGCTATAGGCTTGGGAGAAGGACCTGGCAACCCCCTCCCAAAAAACAATCCGCCATTGAAAACCCTATGAACAGCAGAGAAGCCCTGACAATAGTGTTTCACCTGTTGTACACAGGGTTGCTATGAGTCAGTTGCTACTGACTCCACAGTACCTAACAACAATTGCCTGTAACAACCTTTTTCTTTTTTGTGGTATTTAGGTGTTGAACCCATGGCCTCACACATTCCTTGCAAGTGCTGTAACCCTGGACAGTACCCCAAGTCCAATTTTTATTTTTCATCTTGAGACAGGGTCTCGCTAAGTTACACAGGCTGCCTCTGGCCTTGAGGCTGTGATCCTCCTGCTTTTGCCTCCTGAGTTCCTGGGGTGACAGGTGTGCGCCCCAGCGCCTGGTTTTATACCAAACATTCTTAAAGGTATTTGTTGGGGTCTGTCAAGAATAAGGTCGAAGCAACCCCACAGCTCGCAATTCCTCTTTACGCATGGGGCCAAATAGGTGGTCAGCCTGGAAATTCAGCCGCGGCTCCGAGAAGCAGCCTGGCCTCATCTGAGCCTTCAAGGTGGCAGGAGAGGCTGGGGCATCAGCCTCTCAAGTCGCTGGGACTCCAGGTGGGCGCCAGTGCGCCTGGCATTGGATCTCCCTTCTCTGCTTTGCACCACGACTGGGCCCCTGAATGGGTGTAGTGGGGTGCGGGGTGCAGCCCAGTCCACTTGAACCCCTGGAGCCCCAGATTGTGCCCTGAAGCTCAGGTAAGAGGATGGTGTCACACCCCTTGGATCGAAATCCTGGTATGTCTGTCTCATGGCCCAACTTGAACAAGTACTGTGCCACCAGGAACTCTGGCGTGCTTAAGACAGTTGTGACCTCTCCCTGTCCCCACTAGCATCCCAGGCAGCAGCTGGACATGGTGCCCCAGCCCTAGTAGGCTGGCCATCCTTCAGACTCGTTCAAGAAGTATCCGGACCGAGCCAGAAGGGGTGGCGCATGCCTGTCATCCCAGCGGCTCGGGAGGCAGAGGCAGGAGGATCTCAGCTTCAAGGCCAGAGGCTGCCTGTGTAACTTAGCGAGGCCCTGTCTCAAAAAGTAAAAAAATGGGCTGAGGCTCAGTGGTCCAGCACTTGCAGAGCATGCAAGCGCAAGGCCCTGGGTTCAACCCCTTGTACCACAAAAAAAGAAAAGAAAAAAGAAGTATCTGGACTGAGACAGGCGTGGTGGTACACGCCTGTGACCCCAGCAACTAGGGAGGCAGAGAAGGGACGATCGCAGGTTCGAGGCCAGAGGCAGCCTGCATAATCTAGCAAGACCACGTCTCAAGAGAAAAAGTAAAAAAACAGGCTGGGGGTGCAGCTCGATGGTAGAGCGCTTGCAAAGGAAGCGTGCGTGAGGTCCTGGCTTCAAATTCCAAGTATCAGGGGTAGAAAAAAAATATCTGGACTGATTACTTAGAGTCCAGAGTGCTAAGTATTCCCAGGCCGCAGACAGAGAACTGGATCTTAATCCTGTTGGCCAGGCCTGTCCAGGGATAGAAACTCTGAGGCCAGTTTTTAATTGTAATTATGCAGCTCATAGGCCAACCCTGACCGCATTCACTGGACATTGGAGGCAGAAACACCCTTCTTTGCCAGGAAAGGCCGACGTGGCTTTTTGACCCATGACCTTTAAGCCCCTGCCTGTGTGCGTTTTGGTTCGCTGCACGAGATAGCACCTCTAGCCGGAAGGGGGGATCTGCAAATGGACGGAACGCACTTGGCTGTCATCTTAAGATGCTGAGTTTACAAATCTGCCTCTCCAATCGTGTGAGTTCTGTGTGACACCTTTGGGCCGGGTTTCAGCAGCCACTGCGAATGCTTGCGTTTACAGATCAGAGAGGCTACGTGGCTCAGTTAGGTTCAGATCAGAAGAACCAGACGTGTGCGTTGGAATGAGGCACAGAGCTGCCCATCAATGTGATTGACTTTAATTGCGAACATGCCTAATGCTCTTGGAATTTATAGTTCTATGTGGCATTCGCTCTGATTTCCTGGACGGATTTACCCTGGACACAGTTTTGATCAGATCCCTTTTGGGAACCTTAACCTTTTATTAAGAATAATTGAGATCTAGCTTCGTGCCAAGCACTGAGTCACGTCCTTTGATATCGAAACAGTGCTGCTGTCTATTCCTGTTTCATTTTCTAGTAGGAGAGACAGAAAAGCTGTCTAGGGTAATGACAATATTGCTTTCTGATTTCTATAATATGGGAATAAGAAAAGTGCCTTGTAACTTGGAAAAGGGAGATCTTAAACCTATTAAGGGCCAGGCTCAATGGCAGACACTTGTAATCCCAGGGACTTGAGAGGCAAAGGCAGGAAGATTGTGTATTTGAGGCCAGAGGCAGCCTGTGTAGGTTAGGGAGACCCTGACTCAAAATAAAAAATAAAAAATGGGCTGGGGGTGCAGCCCTGTGGTAGAGCACTTGCAAAGTATATGCCAAGTTCAACCCTGAAACACGCACACACACACACACACACACACACACACACACAAATACTAATAAGATCAGGGAGGTGTTAAGAGAGGTGGTGGCATTTGAATTGTGTCTCATGTGAAGAATAAATAGGCAAACATGAAGAAAAGAAGGCAAGAGAAAAAAAGGTAAAGAATATAAACAAGAAATTAATGGAATGAGTTTTAAAAGCCAAGGAGCATACGGCTTGTTCAGAACAATGGCAACTCATTCCTATCATGTTGGAAAGTTCAGGAAGCTTGGTCCGGCCAAGTGCTTCTGAGATGTGAGGTTACAGATGTTGGTACAGGCAATCTGGTAGTACTTGGTTGAACTGAGTCTATGCACGCTTTCTGCCCAGCAATTGAGCTTCTGAGAATCTACCTTCTAGGGGAATTCTCAGAGCTCAGAGCTCTGAAATGCTGGAGAGTTGGAGGCTGCTCTTTGCATAGATGACAGTGTGCAACTAACTGAAACTGAGCAACGGAGGTAAGCAAAACTCTAAACCTAAGACTTTAAGAGGAGAGAGAGAGGGGGAGGGAGAGGGAGGGAGAGAGAGAAGGAGAAAAGAAGAAAAGAAGAAGATAAAGAAGAAGGAGGAGGAGGAGGAGGAGGAGGAGGAGGAGGAGAAGATGAGAAGGAGGAGGAGGAGGAGAACAAGAAGAAGAAGAGGAAGAGGAGGAGAAGGAGGAGGGGGAGAAGGAAGGAAGGAAGGGGAAGAGGAAGGGAGGAGGAGGAAGAGGAGGAGCAGGAAGAAGAGGAGGAGGAGGAGGAGGAAGAGGAGGAGAAGGAAGAAGGAAAAGAAGCAGCGTGTACTGCTGTGCCTAGCTTGTTTATTACCTTTGTTGAGGTTTCACAGGGTATTCATTCACCAAAATTCATGAAGTTGTGCAGGTTGGAGACTATCAATTTAAAATATTCAAAGTTAATTTGAAAGATTTTTAAAGTGGAAGAGTAATAGAGAGTGAAGGGAAGGACCTGGACATGTAGGGCGATGATAACCGAAGGGAAACTGGTATCACAGGAGGGGAGAGGGCTCCAGAGTCAGAGTGCTGCCAAGAGGCTAAACACTAGGTGCTACAGAATGGGCTGGGGGAGAAGGATCCAGCAGCCCACAGCCCCCAAAACCAATCAGCCATTGAAAACCCCGTGGATAGGCCAGGCGTGGTGGCGCACGCCTGTCATCCCAGTGACTCGGGAGGCAGAGGCAGGAGGATCACAAGTTCCAGGCCAGAGGCAGTCTGCGTCATTTAGTGAGACCCTGTCTCAAAAAGTAAAAAAATGGGCTGGGGGTGCAGCTCAGTGGTCTAGTGCTTGCAAAGCATGCAGGCGCAAGGCCGTGGGTTCAACCCCCACTACCGCAAAACAAACAAACAAACAAAAACCTGTGAATAGTAGAGAGACAGTAACAATACTGTTTCACCTATTGTACGTAGTCACTATGAATCAGACATCAACTCGACAGCAGCTAACAACACACTGTACAAAGTGAGAAGTACTGAACCGCTGTTCCTAAGGCAAATATAAGTGTATGTTCCTAAGAACGGCTGATCACATTTTCACCAAAAACTTGATACCTAGCCTTCTTGTATGTGTATTTGTGTCTAAAACACATTATTTCACATATACGGTAGATTCATTAACATTGCACTCACAATCAACAATACCCTAATTCATGCTTAGCATCTACCACACATATTTTCTTTGTTAAGATACATCACGACTTTCTTTAGTTATGGACAACAGATAGCATGTCAGGACTATGTTATTGTTGTTAAGTGCCAATGAGTCAGTGTCCAACTCATAGCGATCCTTTGTACAACAGGCGAAACACCACTGTCAGTGCTTCTCTGCTATTCATAGGGTTTTCAATGGCTGACTGATTTTTGGGAGTGGGTTGCCTGGTCCTTCTCCCAAGCCTACAGCACCTGGTGTTCCCAGGCGGTCTCCCATCCAAGGACTAACCAGGCCTGACCCTGCTTAGCTTCTGAGATTGCACGCCACAGCGGCAGGCATTCAAGACTATACTTGTGGGTTATTCTAAGTCAATGAAGTCACTAATTGTTGTTGTTGTCAGTTGCCGTCGAGTCGGTATCCAATTCACAGTGACCTTCATAGGGCTTTCAATGGCTGACTGTTTCAGGATTGCCTTGAGAGTGGATTGCCAGGTCCTTCTCCCATTTTTGTGGTGCTGGGAATTGAACTCAGGACCTCAGAGACTACAGAGCAGTGCTCTACCAACTGAGCTAAATCCCAGCCCTGAAGTCACTAATAGAAAGCATAAAAATGCAAAAAAAAAAAAAAAAACCCAAAACAAAAAAACATGTGGCACTGATAAGACCTCAGGCAGGACACCTGTTTCCGGCAGGAGAGCTGAGTGCCCTCGAAGAGCATCTCCTTGTCCACCTCAGCTGGAAAGGTGCACGTTATCATCATCAAAATTTGAGGTGACTCAAATTGTTGGCCATGTATCACATGTGCCCCCCAAATATACAAGAAAACGCCTCCACGATGATTCTGGAGTTACCACCAAATAGCGTAGGCGGATTTTCCAACACAAACCGTGAATACCGATGATTGGCTGTGCGCCTCGGTACTCTGTGTACCCGCGAGCCCTCCCCTGCAGCTGCTGCGACGCTGAAAATTACATTTCTCAGGCCCCCTGTCGGCTGGATTCTTATTTAGGTTCTGCCCACCACAGGAACTTGTAACACATCAGATGGGGAAGGTGGGAGAGACTTAGGAGTAATTAATGTTCCTGAGATGTCAGTGAGCGGGTGAGTTGTTAACCCTTCAGTGTTCGTAAGCACACACAGAAAGGGAATCTAACAAAATTGACATCTGTGCGTGTCCCAGACACATGTTCTGTATGATGCTTTTATTGTGGTCTGTTAAATTTATTTTTTATTTTTTTGCGGTACTGGGGATTGAACCCAGAGCCTTGCGCTTGTATGCTCTGCAAGTGCTGGACCACTGAGCTGCGCCCCAGCCCATATTTTTGCTTTTTCAGACAGGGTCTCGCTAAGTCACGCAGATTGCCTCTGGTCTCGAACTTGCGATCCTCCTGCCTCCGCCTCCCGAGCCGCTGGGATGACAGGCGTGCACCACCACGCCCAGCTCTGGGTGCATGGATTGAACAGAGCGCCACATGACATGCTGTGACATTTTCCAGCCACTCTCTCTGAACCACCAGCCACACTGTTTCCTGAGGCCATGGGTGACGTCCTCCGATCTTGGCACATTCAGCTTGGCCAAAAGTTGTGTGAGGACCCAATTCCCTGATTTAACCCCGGGGCACCCAAGTCTAGAGCAGTTTCTGTGTCTCTTGTTCAAATCACAACAGCAAACCCTGATCTAACAAGATCACGTAGATAGACTGAAAATCACTGATTAATTTCAAAATCATACATTTGGGACCAGGGTTCCAAACAATCTGCAAATGAACACACGGCCCTTTTCAGCACCGCAATTTTTATCCCTGGATGGCTGTGCTCTGAAAAGGTATGTCATATAATTTGTGTTGTTACGTGTCCAGACACAACTACTATTTGTATGTGGCTTATTACAGTCCAGGCGTGAGCTAGGTACTAGAGAAAAACGATCTGACACAAACCCGACCGTGGCCATGGGGAAGGCGTTATTAACTTTTGGGAAATGAGTCTCCTACGAGTTTCACTCCTTGACCCAGGTCACAAAGAGTGAATGGGGGCAGCGCGATGCGTTACCAAGGTTCTCACAACCACCTCGCAGCTGCTTCCTACAGCTGAATCCTTCTGGATAATTCCACGTCTGCTCCTTTCCTCCCCCGCCTCTGTCTTTCATTGGCCTTTGACAATATTCGGGGGGTGGGGTGGGGTGGAGGGAGAGATCTGAATGGAGCTAGGTTTGGATCCTAGGAACGGGTATTTTGTGCATTGCATGTTTTATAGGGTGCTGGCAATTAACTGCTGAAGGCACATTTTCTCAATAACTGGTGCAGTTATGAAATCGACAGGCACTGGAGACAACCCCACGGGCTGTGTGTTCCACCTAGAGTCATCAAGCGAAAGGCTGCCCCCCCTTTCAGATGCCCCAAGTGCAGGTGGGACTAAAGCGCCTCTCCACGGCAAGAACCGTTGAAGGGGGTCTGATTTGAAACGTTTGTCTGCTGAACCTTGAGCCTCTGCAGGCTCCAAGGTCCCGCAGTCCAGGCTCTTAGTTGATTCATCCTTTCATTGCAGCCTTCAGAGTCTGAGGGATTTCACGGGCTGTGTGCCACACGTTCATTGAATGAATATTTATGAGCATCTACTTTGTGATGGGCACAATTCTTCTAACTAGATGCTCTTTTAACTAGGGAGAAAGCCCTTTTCCACAGGCAGGCATGAACGTCTCTATGGGGTCTGACAGGCACTTTTATGGGGTTCAAGAGTCTTTTATGAGAGAGAGATTGTGAATGATGCCTTAATCTCTTAGAATGAATGAGCAGATTATTGTTAGGGATGGGATGCCTGTGTACTTTCTAAACTCACCCACAATGTGACTGGAGAGTCATCACTCTGTGTCCACAATTTGAGCTGGGTGCAGGGGCCCACACCTGTGATCTCAGGAACTTGGGAGCCTGAGGCAGGAGGATCGCCAAGTTCAAGGCCAGAGGCAGCCTCTGTTGTTTCGCGAGGCCCTGTCTCAAGACAAAAAATTTAAAAATGGGCTGGAGGTGTAGCTCCATAGTAGAGCACTCACAAAGCATGCATGAAGCTCTGGGTTTGGCCCCTCTGGTACTGGAGGAAAAAAAAAAGTAAAAACAGAAACAACAACAACAAAAACAAACAAAACAAAATAAAAAAAGAACCTCAGTTGGATGCCTGAAGCCACAGACAGTAGGGCACACTACATATTCTGTGCTTTTTGCTATGCATGTATACCTATGATAAAGTTTATGGCAGGCACAGGAAAAGATCAGTGATAATTAATAATGAAATATGGGAGAAGGATGTGGCAATCCACTCCCAAGGAAATCCCAAAACAATCAGCCATTGAAAACCCTATCAGTGTCGTTATGAGTTGGACATGACTGGATGACACCTAACAACAACAACAACAACAAATAATGAAATAGACTAATGGTAACAATGTCGTTGTTAGGTGCCGTGGAGCTGGGTCCAACTCACAGCGACCCTCATAGGGTTTTCAGTGGCTGATTGTTTCAGGGTTGCTTAGGGAGTGGATCGCCACATCCTTCTCCTGTTTTTGTGGTGCTGAGGATAGAACTCGGGTCCTCACAGAGGGCAAAGCAGTGCTTTACCACCTGAGCTAAACCTCAGTCCAACTATAACAATATGCTATACCAACAGTTATGTGAATGTGGCCTCTCTTTGGCTCTCAAAATAGCTGTAGGATGTACTTACCTGGGACTGCAGTTTAGTTCAGTTAGAGTGCTGCTCTGCCCTCTCTGAGGTTCTGGGTTCAATGATCAGCACTACAAAAACGGGAGAAGGACTTGGCAGCCCACTCCTGAAACAATCCCCAAACAATTAGCCATCGACAACCCTATGAATAGTAGAGAAGCACTGACACAGCTCCAGGCGTGGCACAGTGTCAGGAAGGTTTCACTCTGTTATACATCAGGTTGCTGTGAGTCAGACTCAACTTGACGGCACACACCTAACAACAACAACAACATGTACTTCCCTTTGTGATGATGTGCAATGCCCACTGCCTCTGTGACAAAATGAAGTGAGACGGACTATGTAGGTATTGTGGTGTAGCCTGTGGCTGCTGCGTGAGGTTTGGGTTATGTTTTGAGGATGACATGTCCGCCGATGGGCTCATCAAGGAAAGCCTTGGTCCCCATCTGGGAAGGCAATTTTGGGAGGCTTTAGAAAATCCAGGAGGTGGGAGCTGGCTGGAGGAAGCAGGTCACTGGGGGTGCATCCTTTGGGGTACCTTGTCCCTGGCCCTTTCCCATTCCCCTCTCTCTGATGTGAAGAATTCCCTCTGCCACAGACTCCCTCCATAGCATTGCTCCTGCCGCCATGATGTTCTGCCCAGCTGCACAGGGCCAACCAACCACAGACCAGACCTGAAACCCTGACGCCAAAATAAGCATTTCCTCCCTCCATTTTTCTTTCTTCTTTTTTTTTTTTTTTTTTTTTTTGGTCAGGTATTGATCACAGAAATGCAAAAGTAACTGATACAGGTTACTTGAACGCAACCATTGCAATACCAAGGCAGTCAATTTGATAATCAGGATAACTACCAAGCGACTTAATAGGCAAGCAGCATATACAGTGCAGATACGCTGGACCAAGGGGTGAGTCGCATTCTGGACAGGACTGCAAGCACTGTAGAGCCTTTTAACCAATACTAGGTATTACCTGACTCTAGTCTTCTTGATAAATAAAGGAAAAGGAAACCTTTACTTATTTAAGTGACTCTGGCTTGAAGTAGAATGCAGGCCTAACTGACGTACTGGCCCGCCTCTAACACCTGACCGCAGCGGTTAATAGCAGGTGCTCAGAAGTGCTTGCTGAGTGAATGACTCAAGGAAGGCACAGGTGAGCAACAGAATCATCAATCTCTACGCCTTCTGCAGCGCTCAGCCCAGAGCCCGACATCCAGCAGGTACATGATAAATATTTGTTGAATTAACCTAAAGAGCCAGAAGTTATCACTTGGCACGTGGAGAAGCGGGGCCAAAGAAGAAATTAAGGACATCTAGTACCCAGAAGCAGTGCTCCGATTTAGAAAGCTTCGAATAATGCCCCTCATTAGTCATGTCTTGGAGCAGAGTACAAAGTAGTGGCTTGGAAAATCCCTTCAGGCTGGAGGGTGACGCGGGCGTGCGCCTCAATGCCAAAAGCCCCTGTGGTGGGCTGGGCCTGGTTCCCTGGCCTTGACACCTTCTAGAAAGATCACACAGCGCCTAATTTCAGACAATCTCTGCAAAAGGTTGGATGAGATAGAAACCCTCGGCCACAGGGAGGCGTTCCCAGCACCGCTGTCAGTCAGCTACTGGAGGGTCCCCAGCGACCAGTGCAAAGCTCAGAGGACTCCCTGGAGGAGGGGCTGGCGCTGCCTGCTCCCTTCCTCCCTCGTCCTTCGCACCCCCAGTGGGAAGGGTTTGAGCCCAAAGGCTTGCAGACGCCTGGCCTCCCCCGCCTCCTCTGCATCTCTGGTCCGCTGGGTTCCCAGCAAGCATGGAGGACGGGTGAGCAGAAGGCAGATCGCGGCATGGGCGTCATTCTTTTCAACAGATGACAAGGCTGCTGCAGGATCCATCATGGCAGCTGATCTGCCTGCCTGGGGCCAGCTGGACGCAGGCTCGACGAAGGGGAGCGTGGGATCAGACAGCACATCCGGCCAGGATTAGGGAGTGCCCATTCGGCCTGGGACTGGCGAGGGTCCTCCTCGCAGCAGTGGAGGGGGCTCCTCAAAGCCCATCACGAATTGAGGATATTGTTAAGTCGACAATGAACTGAATTCGCCTAACCCATTCAACAGCCTGCAGCTGCAGCCCTGTGGTGTCCGATCCCATCGGATCTCAGAAGTTAAGCAGGGTTGGGCCTGGTTAGTCCTTGGATGGGAGACCGCCTGGGAACACCAGAAGCTGTAGGCTTGGGAGAAGGACCCGGCAACCCACTCCCCAAAATCAACCAGCCATTGAAAACCCTATCAAACAGCAGAGAAGCACTGACAATAGTGTTTCACCTGTTGTCCATCGGGTTGCTGTGAGTTGGATACTGAATCCACGGCACCTAACAACAACTGAACATCATGACTGAGCACAGTGTAAAGCACTGGTTTTTCACGCATTACAGTTTGGATCTTAAATGTTACCCAGAAGCTCACGTGCTGAAATCTCAGTCCTCAACTCTGTAGTTTTCAAAGGTGGGGTTGTGTAAGATGGTCGCATCATGCGGACACCGACCTCATCAATGGATTTATCCACTGATAGAGTCCTAACCGATTGGGGTTTGGGAGGAGGCGAAACCTTTACGATGCAAGGCCTGGCTGGAGGAGGCAGGTCACTCGGGCACGTCCTTGAAGGGTGTATCTTTGTCCCTTGCTCCCTCTCCTGTCTCCCCTGCTTCCTGGCTGCCATGATGTGAACGTGTTCTTCCTCCACGGGCTCCCGCCACGATGCTCTGACCCACCACAGCCCTAGGAACGACAGAGCTGAGTGGCCAATGGGCCGAAACCTCCAAAATCATGACCCCTAATATCTTTCTTCCTTTGAATTGATTTGCTCAGTATCTTGACCCCATAGCCAAGTGGGAGGCATGGCTGCCCGGCATCATGGGAGGGTACAGTACTGCTTATTACCAGCCTGAGAGAACGTCTAAATTCAAATCCTGCCATGTGCTTTCTGCTGAATGCATATCACTTTTGCACTGTCATGGAGTCGAAATAGCATTAGTTGAACCATTGTAGGTCAGGGACCCGCTGTTTTTGATAACGAAGGCTCAGGAGCATAAGGGCTCACCTGGGAAGGCACAGGGCTCAGGTCAGGTGGGCGTGATCTGGATTCCAGCTCTGCCATTTGTCAACAACTTCTTTCTACAATCCTCAGCTTTCTCATCTATATGTTGTTGTTGTTAGGTGCCACTGAGTCAGGTCCAACTCACAGTGACCCAAAGGACAACAGAATGAAACACTCCCCGACAGTGTGCCATGCCTAGCACTACGTCTGACAGTGCTTCTCTGCTGTCCATAGGGTTTTTGATGGGTGATTGTTTTAGGATTGGGCTGCTGGGTCCTTCTCCCAAGCCTACAGCACTCAATATTCCCATCCAAGGATTAACCAGACCCCATCCAAGGATTAACCAGACCCCATCCTTCTTAGCTTCCGAAATCTGACAAGATCAGATGCCAGGGTGGTGCAGCTGCAGACACCTAAATGATGATGTTGTTGTTGTTAGAAGCTGTCAGGTCAGTACCTAATTCATACCAACCCTATGTACAACCGATGAAACACTATTGTCAGTGCTTCTCTGCTGTTCATAGGGTTTTCAATGGTGGATTGGTTTTTTTGGGAGTGGGTTGCCGGGTCTGTCTCCCAAGCCTACAGCACCTGGTGTTCCCAGGCGGTCTCCCATCCAAGGACTAACCAGGCCCGACCCTGCTTAGCTTCTGAGATCTGACGGGATCAGATGCCACAGGGCTACACTATGAGTCAGGGAGTATGAGTCAGACCCGACTCGATGGTATCTAACAACAAGAAGAAGTGTCTGATTCATCTTCGATATTGATATCTTCATTTCTTTTTGAAAAATTACTTCTCTCACATAAAGTAGAGTCTGGAATAGCCAAGGAGCAAAGATATGGCACCCAAACAGTATCAGTGAGACACTCCTCATTAGAATATGAATTTGGTGCAGAGTCCTAAAGCCTGACCACGGTAGAGGCTCATTTATTCCAGAAGCTGCACTCTGGTGGGACTATCGAAATGCATGCTACCTTGCCCCTTGAGTGCTTAGTCCTTATTTTCTGTGTCCCTCTCCTTCAGCCTATCTGCCACTTCTTGGAACTCCTCCTACTTCGAGTATCATAAGCAATGGCAAAAGCAGCTAATTATGTCACTGCCTGTCATGACCTAGTCATCAGTCACTTTTGTGTAGCTTTGATCAAAATACCCAAGAGAGTCACTTAGAGGAGGGAAGATTTCTTTCAGCTCACGGTTTCTGACAGTTCAGTCTATGGCTGCTTGGCCCCATGCAGTTGGGCAGAACATCATGGTGGCAGGAGTGTCTGGGGGAGGAGTTCTCCATCTCATGGTGGACAGGAAGCACAGAGGAGGGGGAAGGGACCAGCACCAGGTATAACTTTCAGAGGAACGTGCCCAGTGCCAACGTCCTCCCACCAGGCTCCACCTCCCAAAGCTTCCACCACCTTCCAAAATGGCGCCACAGCTGGGATCAGAGATTTCAATGCACAATCCTGGGGAGACATTTCCTATTCACAACGTAATAACCTGGAGTGGTGCAATCACTGTGGATCAATCAGGTTTCTACAAATATAGAGAATGCAAAGCAAGGGACAAATTCCAGGATAAAAGTCGAGTGTGGCAATGATGGGCAGGGACTTGGAACAAGCAGAGAGGCGGTTCAGTGAAAAATTATGCAGCAGAGAACTTTTGCACTGATTATGAGAACACGCATATCCAGTGTAAATATCCACCCAGGAGGACTCTCTTAATGGTGAGGTGGACAGACTGAGGTTTTCTGCAGTACCATCCCTCCCCTCTGCAAATACGCAAATCCATAGGAAAAGATCCAGTGGAGGCTGGGAATACACTCAGAAATACAGACGTCCTCTCACCCAGGCCCTCTTATCACTTGCTGTCTTGGACCAGCACTTGTGATGTCAGGAACCGATCTTGGACACGTGGGAGCTCAGGTGTGACCTCCCCAAGGCCATCCAGCTACGTGGTGGCAGGTTGATAACCCTGGGCTGTTCCCGAGGGCTCTGCCATTCGTCCTCGCTGGAACAGATCTTTCTCCTGGATTTGATTTTGCTTCTGTTTCTTGACCTGCTGGCCATCTGCCAGTACAGTCGTCTGTCAAGTGACTGAGTCCATTCTTCACTGTTTCACACGGCATGGCTTCTGACCAAAGAATGCACTCCCAGGCAGAGACAAAAAAGGCAATGAGCTGATGCCCATGCGGATCCACTCTCACTGTGACTCCTATCTCACGAGGCATCTCACACTATAGATGGGTCGGCTGGCTCTCTGCTGGTTTAACTACTGGGCCAGCTAGAAGACAATATCTCCAAGACTGTGTGCTGCCTGTTGGGAGGCCAGGTTCTAGGTTTTGAGGGGTGACCTGTGTTCCCATAACTGGAACACGTGGATCCAGGTCCAAGGAGGGGGAGCAAAAAGAAGATCATTCAGGAATTTTCCCGATAACCCATTTGTTGTTGGTAGGTGCCATCGAGTTGGTGTCTGACTCACTGCGACCCAACATACAACAGGTGAAACACTATTGTTGGTACTTCTCTGCCAGGTGGATGGAGCTGGAGACATGATTGACCCACACTTAATTGGCTTCTTTCTGGTACAGGGACATGACTATTTTCAGTTCCTGGTTTACTGAATTATGATAAGTGCAGATATTTGGGAGAAAGGTAGAGGTGCGGCTTTTCATGAGGAACTAGGGGGGGAAGGACTGGGGTTTACCTTAGTTGGTAGAGTGCCATGCTGCACTGTGAGGACCTGGGTTCAAGCCCCAGCACGGCAAAAATGGGAGAAGGAAGTGGCAATCCACTCCTGACGCAATCCCAAAGCAATCAGCCATTGAAAACCCTATGAGAGTCGCTATGACTTGCACCCGACTCGATGGCACCTAACAACAACAACAGAGGGGATCGTTTCTGGCTTTGTAGCAACCACTCCATTTTCCTTTGTGTATGCGGCTGAAGAACCACCTTATCCAAGGTATTAACCACAGGTTTTTTTCTCTGTAGAGCGAAAATCGACAACCCCTAGGTTGGAGAAACTTGAACTTGTTTCCAGTCTGTTTTGTGAAAATGGGGATCGCCATGCTTGCATGAGACTCTGTCTACAGCCTGTCCGACCTCGATTCGGGCACGGGCTTGGTCTGGCCTTGGACTAATTTGCCTTTATGTTTGAGCCCATTGTTGCAGTCACTGTGTTTCTTCTCATTTTGAGTCGTGGCACATCAGCAAAAGGGGGTTCTAGGGGCTTTGCTCCATTCCTGTTATTAAGGTCGCCTCTGCTTTGAGGAGGCAGCTCCTCCATTTGCCTTGGGCTGATTTATCCTTCATTTATCCAAATGGACAGAGCCTTGAGCATGTTCTAGTTGCCTATGCCTTTGTCCTAGTGCTAAACGAGCATTTCTGTGTGGCCAGTGTATGACTGAGCCCCGACTCTGATATCCTCTGTTGGGATTCACTTTTGTGGAAAAGCCTGAAAGATCAGATGTGAAAGGAAAACTGTGTGGCAAGATTGAGTCGGGCTGGACAGAGGGATAGCCTGAAACCTGAGAAATCGAGATCAGTCATGAAGGAAAATTAGTCTAGAGTGGGTGACACTAGTCAAAGAATGGATGAGGCACTCAGGGATCTGGGGACAATGTGTTAGGAGAGCCTTAGGACAGTGGGGTCATGGAAGGGCAATGGGGGTACCAATTGCAGTAGAAGCTTGGAGGTACTGCAAAGGATGGGTTTATCGATCTCCAGTGGAAATCCCCCCACATGTCTGCCAGCTTGTCGTGCTGTGGGGGCTTGTGTGTTGCTGTGATGCTGAAAGCTATGTCACCCGTATCTCATATACCAGCAGGGCCACCCATGGGGGACAGGTTTCAACTGAGCTTCCAGACTAAGACAGACTAGGGAGAAGGACCCAGCAGCCCACTCCTGAAACAATCAGCCATTGAAAACCCTATGAATAGCAGAGAAGCAGTGTCAAATAATAGTGCCAGAAAATGAGACCCCCAGGCTGGCAAGCATTCAAGAAAGGACTGGGGAAGTGTTGCCTCCTCAAAGTAGAGTTGATCTTAATGACGAAAATGGAATGAAGCCCCTGGGACCTCCTTTTGTTGGTGTGGCACAACTCAAAATAAGAAGAAATACAGTGACTGCAACAATGGGCTCCAATATAAAGAGATCGTGTGCACGGCAGAGCATCGGGGAGTGTTTCATTCTGTTGGGCATAGGATTGCTATGAGTCGGACCCAAATCAAAGGCACCCAACAACAACAATGGAAAGTATTAAGTGTCTTAGAAGCCCAGAGGGTGAATTGTCCCTGCTCAGACATCTCAGGTGCTTACAGTTAGCCACGCAATTAGCCATGTTTTTCACACGTGGGGTTTTGAAATCTTAGCACCTGCTCCTGGCAGGGCATTTCCTGCCTGTTCCTGTGCTGTACCCCGCCTCTCTCAGTGCCCCTTTCACAATCTCCTCCCTCACCACCTGGGAAATGAACCGTCGCTGTCAATTTCCTGTCCAGAGCGACTTTCAGAGATGTGCTGAGAAGCATTTTATTGAAGTTGGGAAATTGGAAAGCACCTCGATTTCTTTTGCACCAGGATTTTATTATGCCTTTGAAGTGAATTTTCAAATACGCCAGACAAGTCGACGCTTGGATGGAAATATAAAAATGCGTGTAAGAATCAAAATGGAGAGGTGTCTGGTGGCCTTCCATTTTGGGCCCTTCTTCCCTCTGCCTGCTTGCCTTGCGTTTGTTAGTGGAAAATCTCCTCCACATGCCCAGCAGCAAACGACTAAACACAGCACAGGAACCCCAGGGAGAAGTAATTATATGATTTGCAAGGTTTTACTTCATTCATTCATTTTAGTTTTTGTATCTCGGAGATTGTTGATGTTGTTCTGATTGATCTCGACACGTCAGGTCTTAGGCTATCTCTCTGTCCAGCCCAAATCAGTCTTGCCACACATTTTTGGTTTCACATCTCTGGTCACCCTGGTCTTTCAGGCCTATGAGTTGGATTCCACTCAATGGCATCTAACAATGGCAGCCTCCCTACAACCCAGCGATCAGTCCCGATTTGCTCCTTGTTGACACTGACTCTGGGTGACTGCCCGTTCCCAGCATTCATGCTCTTCCAAGCTCCATGTCTGAGGTGGTCAGACTCTGTGCCGCTCTGAAAAGACCTCATCTAAACAACTTAAGGGAGAAAGAATTTCTCTTAGCCCTTGGTGTCAGAGGGTTCCATCCATCATGGTGGCGGGGGTGGGGCACAGTAGAGCAGAGGTGTTCAACTGCAGCCAGGCAGCAGAGCGGAACCAATGCAGGACCAGGGAAAGGGGTGCCCTTCAAAGACAGTCCCCTGGTGACTTCCTTCCTCCAGTCAGGCCCCTTCTCCTACATTATCTCTCGAATTATGCCATTCCATTATGAACCTATCAAAGGCTTCATCCATTGATTAGGCTAGAGCCCTCAAGATTGAATCACTTCCCCAAAGCCCATCAGCTGGTAACCAAGTATCCAATACTTGAGCCTGTGGGGGACATTTCACGTTTGAACCATGACAAGGCTCTCACACATTCCTTCCTTTCTGCTCCTAGCTATTAGGACATGGGTGGGGACCCCATCTGGGCTGTGCACAGAACTGTGGAACCTGGAACCAGAAGCTGAGTTCCTCCTTGGTGTCAAAATACCAAACTTTTCAGATATTTGCTGATGGCATTCTGATCCAGGCTGGTCAAAAACTGTTTGGTATTGAGCCCAGAGGGTGGCATTCAATGAATCTCCTGCTCCATCCATGTATGTTGTTGTTAGGTGACATCGAGTGGTGTCCGATTCATAGCAACCCTCATAGGGTTTTCAATGGCTGATTGTTTCGGGATAGCCTTGGGAGTGGGTTGCCAAGACTTTCTCCCATTTTTGCTGGTCTGGGAGTCAAACCTGGGACCTCAGAGACTGCAGAGGAGTGGCGTTCTACTAACTGAGCTAAATCGCAGCCCCCACTGATGCATTGTTGTTGTTGTTAGGTGCCATCGAGTCAGGATCTGACTCATAGCAACCCTCTGTACCACAGGGGAAACACTATTGTCAGTGCTTCTCTGCTGTTCATAGGGTTTTCAATGGCAGATTGATTTTTGAGAGGGGGTTGCCAGGTCCTTCTCCTAAGCCTACAGCTTCTGGTGTTCCCAGGCGGTCTCCCATCCAGGTACTAACCAGGCCCAACCCTGCTTAGCTTCCGAGATCTGACAGGATCAGATGCCACAGGGCTATGGCTGATACACGGGCGGTAATCACTTGAAGATCCTGTGAATGACGCATTCCTTGGCTCTTTCCAGCTCTAAACCATGACTTCACTTAGACTGGCATGGGAACTACTCACTCCCCAGCTGGGATATCACAAGCCAAGGGTTGTTTGAGGCCCTTGGCATGGCTGGTTGGCAACTCTTTCTGGCCCATTTGCTGCCATCAAGTTCCTTCCTCAGCCCGCTTGTCAGTATTTCTTGACAAGCCAATGTCTCAATGCCGGCCTTGTTACTATTCTCCCAGAAGCAGAGAGCCACGTGACCTTTCCTTTGGGGGCCATTTTAAGATTCAAATCATGACAGTCATTCTCTGAAAGAAAATGACAATTCAAATCCATATGGAGTCAACATTTTTTGCATTTTATAATGTTGTTGTTGTTGTTAGGTGCCGTTGAGTCGGTATCCGACTCATAGCGACCCTCATAGAGTTTTCAATGGCTGACTGTTCGGGATTGCCTTGGGAGTGGATTGCCAGGTCCTTCTCCCATTTTTGCGGTGCTGGGAATTGAACTCAGGACCTCAGAGACTGCAGCGCAGCGCTCTACCCACTGAGCTAAATCCCAGCCCCCACATTTTATAATGCAGGCCCATTTTATCAAAGAAGAGCTAGAAAGGTGTAGCTCAGTGATAGGCTGCTTGCCCAGCGTGCACGGGCCCTAAGTTCCATCCTTAGTACTAGAGAAGAGAGAGCAAGATAGACAGAGACAGATCTAGAACTCGGCTCTCAGCTGGGCTAATGCAGGCTTGGAAGCTCAGATGCATCAAGATGTACCTGGTGAACCAGCCCTTGCGTGGCCCGAGACCAGAGAGAGAAAGTTAAGGGAAGCTAAAGCCATTACTGGGAGAAGGACCCGGCAACCCACTCCCAAAACACAATCAGCCATTGAAAACTCTATGAATAGCAGAGAAGCACTGACAACAGGGTTTTGCCTGTTGTATGTAGGGTCGCTATGAGTCAGACACGGACTTGACCGCATCAAACAACAACAACAACAACAACAAAGCCATTACACCCAACCATCTCTGTACTTTGCCTGCCCATGAGCACCTGTACTCACAATTAAAACTAGCCATTCCCTTCTAAGTAAGATGCTTTTAAAATGAATGTTTTGTGTTTTTATCACTACCCTATGCAGCTTATCTGCCTGGTCTCTGTGATAAAATCTCAACTTTTATTTCTCTCTAATAGATCCCCTTTAATCTCATCTGTGTGGCTTGATTTAATGGACAGCTAGTGAAAAGCTGGGGTTTAGATCAGTTTGTAGAGGGCTGCTCTGAGCAATCTGAGGTCCTGGGTTTGATCTCCAGCACCCCCAAAATGGGAGAATGACCTGGCAGCTCACCCCTGAAACAATCCTGAAACAATTAGCCATTCAAAACCCTATCACTAGCACAGGAGCACTGACATAGTGGTGGGCATGGCACAGTGTTGGGGAGTGTTTTGTTCTGTTGTACATTGGGTCATGGTGAGTTGGACCCAATTCGACGGCACCTAACAACAACAGTGAAAAGCCAGGCAAAATGATCAGATAAAAAACATGTGCTTAGTTGTCTCCAGCACAAGGATCAGTCCGGAAGGCTCCCGTTCACCATGTCCCACCATCTGGCTCGGACTAACATTTCCAGACACTTTCCATGACTTCTGTTCTGAGGCATCTATTATTTTTTAACTCTTCTAACTTCCTCTTTTATTCAGGGAAATATATCCTACCACCCTTTCCATTTCTTCTCACAAGTGTCTCTTCTTTCAGCCCAAATACGTGGTTGTCGAAGTGACACTCATGGTCCTCAAGTTCTATGTCTTATACATTCCGACCTCTCGGTCTATAGGTGGTGGTACATTGGTGGCCACCAATCTTGGCTCTGCATCTGAACAGGATTTGATTTTGCTTTTTTGTGATGCCAGGGACACGCCCATGTTAGGCAACCACTCTATGACTATGCTACATTTCCAGCCCACCAAGACTAAGATTAAATGTGAAAACCTTAAATAAAAATGGCAACCAATGTTTCCGATTGAGACAGTTATGTTCTCTTCTATCATATCTTTACTTTTTTTTTCATGGTGTTGGAGATTGAACACAGGGCCTTACACATGGTAGACGAGCACTCTACCACTGACGGACATCTCCAGTCCTTTCTACTTTTAAATTTTTGTACTAAGAGATAGAGCCTTGTTAAGTTGCCCAGCCTGGCCCTGAACTCACTATGTAGCTCAGGCTGGCCTCGAACTTGCAATCCTCCAGCCTCCTGAGTAGCTGAGACTACCGGTGTGCATCTCCACACCCGGCTATTTCTTATGCAAGTTCTGTTCTTCTTCATGACAAAGCCACACACACTGTGTCCACTTGACAATGATTGGACTCATTCCTTTTTGACTTTCCAATGTGGCAATTTTTAAAAATTTTCAGTTCAATATTCAAGAAATTGTATGCACTGCTCTGTGCTCTCTGAGGACCTGGGTTCAATCCTCAGCACTGCAAAAATGGGAGAAGGCCGTGGCAACCCACTCCCAAAACAATCCCAAAATAATCAGCCATCGAAAACTCTATGAGGGTTGCTATGAGTCAGACCTGACTCAACTGCACCTAACAACAACAACATTCAGTACTTTATTGTAAAACAACGTGTTTAATGATTTTGCCTAACTGTAGGCTGATGTAGGTCTGATCATGTTGAAGGCAGGGAGGCTAAGCCATGATGTCTGACAGGTTAAGTGTATTAAATGAACTGTCAACTTATGCTCTTTTTGGCATTGAAGAGTTTATCAATACAGAACCCCATCATAAGCTGAGAAGTGTCTGAACAGGTACTTGACTGAGCCAACCTCGGATCCTCCATTAATTTTAACATTTCCTAAGTGCAGAAATTGTGTGAGCCACTGTTTCCTTTTCCCCATAATATCCAGCCCGGAACGTTCCCTGACAGGAAACATCCATTCACCTTCCTCCTGACTCTTCAGATCTCTGGGAACAGCGTTCTGGAAGGAGTAAAATTTCCTAATCAAGGAAACCCCAAGGGACAACTCTGTGTTCTGAGCAAGAGTTGAAAATTTACTTCAAGCCCCTGGGACTGGAATTTTACTCCCGCAAGGCTGTGCTTAGAAACGGCATTCATTCTTTTGCAAATTCCATGTTTGAACACATTCTCTGCTCCCTGCCCGTCACTGCTGGTACCTGAGTGGGCATCCGCTTGCGCTTTGGGGTTCTGTGTTGATAAACTCATCAGTGTCAAAAAGAGCGTAAGATGACAGTTCATTTAATACACTTCACCTGTCAAGCGTCATGGCTTAGCCTCACTGCCTTCAACGTGATCAAAACACCTACATCAGCCTACAGTTAGGCAAAATCATCTAACACGTTGTTGTACAATAAAGTTTTAAATGTTGTTGTGGTGGTTGTTGTTGTTGTTAGGTGCAGCTGAGTCTGGTGCAGTTGCACTGGATTTCTGAACTTGAACCAGGAGGCTGAAGAAGTTTGGGAGGTAGGCTGGCGGGAAAGCGGGTCCCACGTTCCTGCTCAGAGAAGTCAGTCTTAAGGGAACAAAAATAACAAACTCAACATCCAGGTGGGTGACGGCGGTACTTGAGGCAGCCACGCGAACACGCGACGTGGACGGAGCAGCGACACCCATGGGGACCGCCCTCTCTCTCCACCCGCCAGGGAGTCATGTGATGTTGCTGGAGCTTGATCATAAATGGAGTTTCTTGCTGAGTTTGAGACCGGGATCAGATGTATCAACTAATAAAACAAGTGCCCAGTAATCACCAGAAGCCATTGCGCTAAGAGATCATCCACGCACCATAGCCTAAAAGATCGCAGTGCAAAGTCAGCACAACTCAGGTTTTTATGAGTATTGTTACCCACTCTAGAGAGGGCCCATTCCACCTTCCCCCTGACTATTGGATCTTTCTTATCTTTGGGGGAATTTCCCAAAGCCAAAGCCTCCCTTAAGTACTCCCTGCGCCAACCACTGGCACGACTGCCATCTTCTTCTGCTTCTTTGAGGCTCTGCCTCGCCTCACCTCTTACAGAGCTTCCCCTGTTATTTTGCCCGGGGATTGCTCACATCTGTCTTCCCAGCCAATGCACAAGCTGGAGTTTGCTCTCCTTAGTTATCCTACTGCCTGCAGCCATACCACCGTGGCAGCTGATCCTATCAGATCTTGGAAGCTAAGCAGGGTCAGGCCTGGTTTAGTGCTTGGATGGGAGACCACCTGGGAATACCAGATGCTTTAGGCTTGGGAGACAGACCCGGCAACCCACTCCCAAAAACAATCCGCCATTGAACACCCTATGAATAGTGGAGAAGCACTGATTGTTTCACCTCTCGTACATTGGGCTGTTATGAGTCGGATACCGACCTGACAGCACCTAACAACAATAACAAATCTGAGTTAAAAAGACGACATTTACCAGGCCTGTATAGGGGCAAAGTGGGAGGTGACCATTCTCCCCCAGGACATGCTACACAGATGAAAGTATTTGAGCTTTATTTTACAGGTGCATTGGCCACCTCAGAGGACAAAGGGTTTAGATGGATGATCTTCTATAGAAAAAGCCATAATATCATTCCCAAATACACCACGGCTATGTTTGCTTGGCTAAACCAACCCATCTAATTCCTTATGTGCTACTGGATGGGTCTGTTGACATTCAATATAAATAGTACCATGAGTAGAGGCAGCCAGCTCAAAGTATCAGACACTGCATTTTGTCCCCAGAGCCGCAGTTACAAGAGTCTCATGCATTCTGCAAGCCTTAGTTTTTGCATCTATACAATGGGGATGAGGATCCCATTTAAGCGCAAATTCACGTAGGAGGGTATTTTTAAAAATCCTCTTTCCATTCCTACAGGAGGTCTTTTCTTTCTTTGGCTCCAGGGCAAATCTTGTACCCTTATGTAAGGTTTATCGTGACCTGTCCATTAGTCTCAATTTATTCTTCTCTTCCAAAGAGCTCATTGCTTTTGTGTTGAAAGCCACTCTTTAGCTCCATTGCTAATCCAGAGGGTAGTGGACAGGAAATGTAAGGGAAGAAGCAGTTAAAATATAAAATAATAGCGAGGGGCTGCAATTGCCTCTGCCTGCCCCTGGCTGCTCTGGGTTTTACAGTCCATTAAGACCTACAATCACGGTAATGTTTATGCATTCGAGGGGGGGGGGAGATAAATTACATAATTTTCATTTTGCAATTGAAATGTAATTATGATCTTACTAATGACTAGAACCTGAATTTGCTAGGCTATCCGTTTTTCTAACCCTTGCCAAAATTACAGGTAATTACTTAAGGCTTACAATAATTATAAGTCCATCTCTTAAATAATTAATGAGCACTTTCGTCGTACAAAACAGCTAGTAATCAAACGACCTCCGATTACACCGCAAACGCACGCAATTAGGTCTATTGTGTGGCTCTGTGGAAATGCACCCATTGCAAGAGCGCCTTTTGGTTGGTGAGAAGGAACGCGGGTTGCTGGTTTTTATAGCATCGAACACGGAGGAATTTCCCTGCTGTCAAAAGGCCAAGAGAAGAAAGCAATGCCCAAAGAGCTTGGAAATTCAATATTAATCTTTACAACACCGTGGGAGCTGGTGGGAGGAAAACGAAGCTTGCTTCTCGCTGCGGACTCCAAAGAAATGGGAAACAGACCTAGGGATTTTATTGTGCTCCCCAGAAGATGAATATTGAATACAGCATGGACTCCCAAGAGAACCAACAGATCCATCCTACAGGAAGTGCAACCAGAGTATTCCTTAGAAGCAAGGATGGCCAGACTGCATCTTAACGTATTTGGGGCATGTGGTCAGGAGGGACCCATCCCCGGAGAAAGACCTCATACTTGGGACAGTGGCCAGTCAATGAGAAAAAGAAAGACCCTCAACTAGGTGGATTGACACAGTGTCTGCAACAATGGCCTTAAACATTAAAAAGAAACAAACAAAAAAAATCGTGTGCCTGGCACAGAATGGGGGAGCGTTTCATTCTGTTGTACGTAGGGTTGCTGTGAGTTGGACCCGACTCGACGGCACCTGGCAACAACAGCCCTGGTGTGGTAGGCACTGTGTAGAGGAGATGAGGGGAGGAAATCATTACCAAATGCTGGTGTCCACCACCATGGACCAAGCATGTTCTAGAGGCTCAGAGGCAGGCGATGTGCTTCAGATGCAGGGTGGAAGGGCAGCATTACGTGAAATTGGTAGTAGTGGGCTTCACTGGGGGCGAGGCAGCTGGAGAACTGTGATAGAAAAGCCCACAGTTCCCCGCCCACCCACTAGGGGGAGGCTGACATATTCCATCCCATTTAATTAAACTTAACTCTTCCGTTAGCCTCTACATTGTGACATTTAAAATTTTAAACTGGATGTAAAACATCTTCGTTTTGTCATAAAAAAGTGTCGATCTTTATAAGAAATAGAAACAGTCCCCCCACTGCTGGCCTCCCTGAGAACTCTATGACTGTCCCTTTAATTAGGCACTCATTAATAAATCTATCTTGTTGGCAAATCCCCACACGCGGGGTACAGTAGTCCACTAGCACGGGAAGAGGCAATTTAGATTTCCTCGGATAATAGCATCTGTCGCCAGTCACGTGAAGGCGGGGCGTGCGAACGTATCGAAACCTGGACAAGTCAGTGTTGCGTGAGGTGACGGAGGGTCAGGATGAAAGAGATTATCTTTAGAACCACGCACCTGCGTTCCCCACGTGCAGTCCTGATTCCAAGCATCTGGCCTTATTTTCCCTCTGAAAAGATGTTTGATTGGTCAGAACACTTAGGTTGGCAGGGGCTTGTCACATTTTGTCACCATACCTCAAAACAACAGAAAGCCATGACTACTGGACTTTTGAAATTCGTTCATGCAGTGGATCGTGACCGACCTCCCATTCAACTGGCTTCTGCTGGATCTTGGAGGGATGGAGGGAGAAGGAAGACATAGGAGAGACTCTAAACCCTGTGTCTCTCCACATGAAGGTAGGAGAGACCACACACAACCCAGTCCTGAGTGCTGCCACCTTACACACCTATGCACAGCTATGCATTCTGTGAACAAGTGCTGTGAGCCAGGAACGTTGGGGCTCTGGAGACACAGCTATTGGCAAATCAAGCATTCTAGGAGGAAATCAGCTGTGCATTATAAGGCAGTAAAGATGCTATGAAGACAACACAGTAGGGTGATGAGATAGACTGAGTTAGGGATGGGACACTGAGGGGGACCATTCTCATTAAGGTGATTGGAAAAGTTCTCCGAGAAACTAACCTTTAAGATGAGACCAAAATCAGGCTATGTTTGAAGGCCAGGCAAAGATCTGCAAAGAGACCCTAAAACTCAAGGGGAGAATTAGAGCAAAGCCAATCTGGCTTTGGAGACTGGGCTGTTACTGACCATGTCATCCTGGAGTCATGTTAAGGTCAGTTGGGTAAGGCTTTTTGCTGCTGTAACAGATACCTGAGAGAATATCTGAAAAGGAAGAGCATTTATTTGGCTCACAGAGTCAGAGGGTTTCAGTCCATCATGGCGGGGAGGGCATGGTGGAGCAAAGCAGCTCACATTACAGTGATCAGAAAGCAGAAAATGTGTGCCTGTACTACAGGCTTCCTTTTTTTCCCCTCTTTTATTCTATTTGAATCCCCGGGCTGTAGATGGTGCTGCCTACTTTCAGGACAGATCTTCCCTTCTTAGCTAATTCTGTCTGGAAATGCTGTCTGAGACACACCCAGAGGAGTGCTTTACGAATCTCCCAGGTGTCCCTCAATCCAATCAAGTTGCCGATCAAGATTAACCATCACGTCAGCCAAGATCCAGGAGAGCATGGCAACCCAGAGCTTCAGTGAAGACAGTCATTCAATTAAGCAGGTGGGAGGGGCTGGCCTACAGGCTCCCAGATGTTGGAGTCAAACAGGCAAAGAGAACGGACCTTTGCACTTAGCAGAAAGAAGATTGCTGCCAAGTTTTGAGAAGAACACTCTCTTGTAGATGGGGAAGCAAAAGCCCAGTTGTTGGTTGACTAGACTGTGACACACATAAGTGAAATTGGAAAACTCAGGCATTGTGGAGGAGCTTGGGGAGGAAAGGCAGCGGAGGAATGGGCCAGCACCTCAAGAGAGTCCATGTCTGAGCGAGAGCATTTGCTAAACGATGTGAGCTATTGTGACATGGCAATAGAGGGAGAAAGCAGGTGGTGGACAGAAAAGAATCGCTGCAGGAGGGAGCGTGTTTGAGGGGTGACCCTTGTCTAGGACAGGTGCATGACTGTTTTCTCCACTCTATAAAGGGGGAGAAAAGGCAAAGGTCGTGTGGACGGTGTGGCCAGCCAGGTAGATTGGCAGGTGGCCAGGCGGGAGAGCGCTCTTCCACTTCCTCTTTTTTCTCGGGAGAATATGGGGTCAGGTGGACCAGAGCCAAGGGAAGGAGGACAGGGCAGAGGAGGCCAGGGGGCCGACTCTGGAAACGGATGTGGCGCCTCGCCGAGATCCAACCTGGCCAGCATAAATTTCAAGTGAGTCCTGTTGACACCACTGCGTGGCTGTCCTCGATCAGTCCTGTGGCTGGAGGTGGCTGACCGTTGAGTTGTGAAGGTGGAAGGAGGGTGTGGCAGGGACCTGAAGAATCTAGACGACTTTAAGAATGTGGTTCTTTAGGCCATGGTGATAAGCAGAGGCCATGGCGCCTGACATGGCCGGGAGGGAGTGCGCACCCAGAGTCATAACAGAAAAGTCACCAAGTCCATGACTGGCAGGCCCAGTGGCCAATGAGAGGAACTGAGCTGTGAACAGGGTGATGATTACCATGGCGATGGGTACCATGGTGATGATTACCGTGGTGATGGTTACCATGGTGATGGTTACCATGGTGATGGTTGTCTTCTGCAAGAGATCTTCTTGGCACGTGGGTGGCAACACGGAGCCCCTTCTTGGTCTTGTCCATGGCCCAGGGTGGTTGGAGAGGGGCCTGATGAAGGCCAAGGGAAGTCTTGGGAAATGGCTGCCCGTGTAGAAAATGTCCACAGGTCCGCTTGGGACAATCAGCATAAGTAATGAGGGAGAGAAACCAAAACACCACTAGGTTGGATGAGAAATAACGACAGAAGTCTCAAACCAAATGGGAATCCAAAGCAGATTCAGTCATGTCCGACTCATAGCGACCCTCACAGGGTTTTCAATGGCTGACTGTTTTGGGATTGCCTTGGGAGTGGGTTCCCACGTCCTTCTCCCATTTTTGCGGCACTGGGAATCAAACTTGGGACTTCAGAGACTGCAGGGCAGTGCTCTACCAACTGAGCTAAATCTCATCCCCACAATAATGATTACTTGAACACAAACACTGTGATGCCCTGACAGTTAATATGGTAACTTAGATGGCTACTAAGTAACTAATGCCTCCAGCTATAACCCTGTGGCAGCCATAGCCTCATGGCAGCCGCAGCCCTGTGGCATCCAATCCCATCAGATCTTGGAAGCTAAGCAGGGTCAGCCGGGTTAGTCCTTGGATGGGAGACCACCTGGGAATACCAGGTGCTGGAGGCTTGGGAGAAGGACCCAGCTGGCCACTCCCAAAAATCAATCCACCATTGAAAACCCTATGAACAGCAGAGAAGCACTGATAGTAGTGTTTCACCTGTTGTATGCAGGGTCACTATGAGTCAGATACCAACTTGACAGAACCTAACAACAACAACAACAAATAACTAACTGGGTAGCACAGGCAGCAGGAACCTGCTGAACAAATGAATGATTCATATCCCAGGTGGGAAGTGGTGGCGCGGGGCGAGAGTTCATCGTACTTTTCAGAACAAGGTACGGTTTACAATGCATAAATTATTTATTTCTGGAATTCCCCATTCAATATTTTTGGAGTCATGACTGACTGGGGCTGACCGATCCTCTAACTGTGAGCCCCACTCCACCGCAGTAAACCATCTCTTCCCCCGTAAGTTTGCCTTGCTTGGTTCCTCTGTCACAGAGACACACCATCTCACTAACACTCCCGGCTCTGGGGCACAGGACGTCTCATGAAGGGACGCCAGCCTCCTTGTATGCTCCCTAGAAACCCTCAAGCACGGCCTGTGTGCGTCGCGCCTGACCTTGGCCATGCTCCAGAGAACACGAGATCAAAGGGATGAAATGCACCTTTCCGGGACTTCAATCAGGGAGAGGAGCAATTAAAATCCAAGCTAATCTAAGAAAGATGAAAATGCAGATGCGGAACGAGAGCCTCCCCGTTGCCTTGAACCTGCCCTGTGCGTGGCATCGTTCCTGTGATTAAAGGCGTTTTCATGCCATTAAGATCCTTCCCTTCTCGAGTGTAAACACGCGGTGCCAGTTGGACGCTTGGAGCAGACTCTAGGAGGGCTGTCCGCTCTCTGGGGAAAGGCCTTGATCTTCCCAGCATGGTGTGTGGGGGGTGGGCATCGTAGGAGGGGACACTGGGGGCTGGGGGGATGGTGGGAGCATGGGATTCTGAACTAAATGCAAGGAGCGGCCGCACGTGTCCCTTGTCAGGCAGATCCTCTGGCTTCCTTGATTTCGTGGGGTGGCAGGAGCCCCACCTGCCAGGGGGCGTTGGGAGGACAGAGCTGAGACACCAGGGAGGCAGCACAGTGGCCGGGCGCTCCACCCTCCTCTTCCCCTCTCTGGCTTCCCTGCTGTTTCTTTGAAATGAGAGCTGAGTGCAGTGTTACCTTTCAGGCTTCCGAATCTCCTCCTCTCAGCTCCTAGTGAAGCTCTGCTGACCCTCTGCGAGGGAAGCCTGAGTCGGTGACCTCCGAGGAAGGGACGCGAGGACGAGGGTCTCCTGCAAAGCCTTGAAACATTCGGCCCTCCACGGCAGCTGTTCATGCCCTTCTTGTCATGCCTTCTGACTTTAGCTTTTCCTCTTTTTTCTGGCTCTCTATTCAGTTCTTTGGGAGAAGGACCCGGCAGCCCACTCCCAAAACTCAATCTGCCATGGAAAACCCTATGAATAGCAGAGAAGCACTGACAATAGTGTTTTACCTGTTGTACATAGGGTCGCTATGAGTCCGACACTGACTTGATGGCACCTAACTACAACAACATCCAGTTCTGGCTGCTGTGAACATTATTTGTCCATCTAAGCTTTTGCGGCTTGGAGTTTAAGAGCACTTCATCAGTCCCTTTTGGTCATTTGCCGAAGGAGAGTCCCCTGGTCCTCCCCAGCCTCCAGAAACCACCTGACCGTCATAGTCTGGATTTGAGGAGGTTCCAGAGCAGGGGTCCAGGAATCTGGCAGCAAAACCCTAGTCCTTGTAGTTGGCATACAGGTAGAGAATTTCTACCTGACACAGAAGTTACAATGGAGAGTATAGAACAGGTCCATTGACATAGGACACCTCGCAGGGGTAATTACAGGGGAAACGGAAGCAGCTAGAGAAGCTTAGGTCCACCTGGAAAGGCAGCTGGAAGAACCCGAGTTCCCTGGGTGGCTCAGCATAGGGAGGCTTCTGTTCCCAGGGGAAGGTAAGGAAGCCAGAGAACCCGAGAGTTGAGCAGGCTTTTAGAGGAAAAAAGCACCTTAGACAGACAGAGAAGATGGCGGGCCTGAGAGAAGGGGGAGGCGGGCACGTGGTTGCTGGAAAAAGAAAAGAACAGCAAAGGCAAGTGGAGAGGAGAGGAAAGAAGGGAAACGAGAGCGCAGACACGTTTCTCCTAGCTTCATTCAAATGAGGGCAAGCCCAGCGAGGCCTCAGCCCTGGGCGCCCAGTTCTGGGTGCCTCCTGTGACACATGTCTCTATCTTTATTTTTTTTTTCCCATTTTTTGTGGTTGCCTTTTGTTCCCTGATAAAACATTTCCACCAAAATAAGCTCCTCATCCCCCCAAATCCAAGAATCCAGAATCCATTTCTTTCACTGAAAGTACGTCTTTGTTTTGTAAATGGCTCAGTGGCTTGGATAAGGTGGGGGACCCATTTGAAAATGTCCTTCCAATGTCCTCAGAGATGCCCACACATGGCTTCTTCACTGCCGTGGAGCCATTTTCAAAAGCCAGGAGCCATTTTCAATCCCCCTTTCCTCCCCATTGCCTGCTAACACGAAAGCTCATCTGCCAATCACTACCAACTGGGTGGGGCTCCTTAAGAGATGAGAGCCTGCTGGGATAACCCACCTGTAGGAATGAGTGGGGAGCACCACCCCGTGGAGGGTGCCAGGTTTACTCTGCACTGGGGAGCTGGCCCTGCACCCACTGGCATTCTGAGGCTGACCATTGACCTCATCTGCCCTTGGCTCGGCATCTCTGGAAGTTCCTGTGTAGATCTTGACCGCCCAGATGCTCATAACGCCTGGGATTGACCAAATGAGGGGCTCACACTCCAGGATTTCTCAGGAGGCCAGAAGCAGAACATTCACACACTCCTGCGCTGCAAAGGGCAGTCCTCCCGCCCACGCCATGCGCCAGTCAAGCAGCGTAAAGAGTCCCGACATTTCGAAATGTCATGCTAATTCGCTGCAGCATTTTGCCCGAGATAAACGCATCGCAAGATGCCGGTCAGACTTCCTCTCTGCACCATTTACATCCCCAAGTGCAGGAAGCCCTGTGACATGCTGCCAGCTGTGACATCGCTCTGCTTGGGGCCCGCCTCCCTCCTGGCTGTGGTGCCCGAGAGTTGCCCGCCCAGGTTTGCTCTCCCGGTGTCCACGTGCCTCCTCTCGCCTTGCAAACCTCCGAGGGAGCCCAAAGCTCTCTCTCCTTCTCCAAATTAAAACCCACACCCCAGAAGAGCCCTGAGCAGCCAGCCCAGTTCCTCCTTGCCTCGCAAACTCAGCCTGAGTGATGGCAGCTCTTGCCGGTCAGCGTGGTTGGACTGGGAGGCACCTAGGAGATTTGCAGAGCACACCTCTGGATGGGCCCGTGAGGGCGTTTCCAGAGACGATTCGACCCCTAGAGTCCTGACCTAATGGATTATTTGATCCACTGATGGCTGCAAATTTGAATAGACTACTGGGAGATGGGGGAACTGTTGAAGGAAGGACCACGTGAGGAAGTCAGCCACTAGGGTGTCCTTGGGGGGGCGTGGCTGCCTCTTGCCTCTTGCCCTGGCCTCTTACTGTTACTGCTCCATGGGGCTTCCTGGCCACCATAATGTGGGCTACTCTCCATGCCCACGCCAAGGGATTAACGAGGATGCAGCTCCCTCCAGGACGCTTGCGACTAAAAGTATGACAGATCTCTCGGGACGGGCGCCTCTCGCGAGCTATCGCTCCAGTCCTCAAGGTCTTCCTTCTAGAGCTAAAACCTTGAAGATGCTTCTTGTTGTTGTTAGGTGCCGTCGAGTTGGTATCGGACCCATAGCGACCCTCTGTACAACAGGGAAAACACGATTGTCAGTGCTTCTCTGCTGTTCATAGGGTTTTCAATGGCAGATTGATTTTTTTGGGCGGGGGCGGGGGGGTTGCCAGGTCTTCCTTCCAAGCCTACAGCTTCTGGTGTTCCCAGGTGGTCTCCCATCCAGGTACTAACCAGGCCCGACCCTGCTTAGCTTCCGAGATCTGACGGTATCGGACGCCCCAGGGCTACCGCTGCAGGCTTGAAGATGCTGGCTGTCTTTTAGTTAGGGGAGAGGCACTTATACAAAGAGCCTCAGAAAATAACAGAGCCCCCAAAGAGCTGAAGGAAAATACAAGGCAAGAGGAAGCAAGTCAGTCCCAAAGAGTCAGGACCATTTTTACCCCAGCCCACCAGCAACTGACGGCTGGATGCAGGAACTAACCGGCAGGCAGCTGCTTCCAACAGCCACAAGGCAAAGCAGAGAGGATCATGGGAAGGGACACACGGGGTAGGCCCTTTGGCAAACATTATTTGGGACTGACGGAGAAAAAAAAATGGAGAGTTATTTTTTAGGAGCCAAGAAGCCAGCTCTCTGCCAGCCTTTTCCCAGTGCCCAAGGAGTGCCTGTTTCTACAGCAACCACAACTTTAGCAGAAGGCTGCCTTCCAGTCGACTGAGCCAGGAAAATATTTAGTCTTGGCTGTGAATTCGGGGCCTGCAGCTGTAGCACTGTGGCATCCGATCTCCTTGGGTCTCCGAAGCTAAGCAAGGTCAGGCCTGGTTAGTCCTTGGATGGGAGACCGCCTGGGAACAGCAGGTGCTATAGGCTTGGGAAACAGACCCAACAACCCACTCCCCAAAAAACAAGCAACCATTGAAAGCCCTATGAATAGCAGAGAAGCAATACTGTTTCACCTGTTGTATGTCGGGTCGCTGTGAGTTAGATACCAACTTGATGGCACTAACAACAACAAGGGTCAATTCTGGAGGGGCAGAAGGAGAGCTGATGATCAGTCACAGCCCTCCCTGTGGCTTGGGGGAGGTGGAAGAAATCGGTTCTGTGGTTCGAAGCAGCTGTGAGCACCAACCCTGAACTCTGTCCTGCTCATGCCTGAGTCCCTGCCAGCTCCTGGTCCCACTGAACCTGGTGCCCCGTCCTCACCATCTCCTCCTCTGGGGCTCAGGATCAGGGTGACAAGGTGATGTCTATGAGGCCGGGGATGACCTTGGTGACATCGATGGCAACCATGGTGATGTGCAGTACCAATGACAATGCTGAAATGACAGTGATGGGGACGATATGACGAGGATAACGAACATGAGCAAGCGTAAGAGGAGCGCGCACCGGGCGCCGAGGGCTTCACACACAGCCCCTTAGTCCGCCTCGTCCAAGTCCAAGGCAGTTCGTGCTGTTCTTCGCCTAAGTTATGGAAGAGAAAACAGAAGCTCCGGGGGCTAAGCAACCTTTGCATGGACAATGACCTGATGTCAGCTCTGTGCCACACCAAATCCCCAAAGTCTTCTTTTCCTCCTTCTGCGGTACTGGGTGAGGGGGCTGAACCCCGGACCTCACTCAGACTTTGCTGGTTTTTGGTCCTCCATGCCATAATGTCTTTGCTTGATTTTGTTTGTTTTCGTATTATTTAGTTTTAACACTGTAAAAACCATCTAAGAGCCGGGCGCGGTGGCGCACGCCTGTCATCTCAGTGGCTCGGGAGGCGGAGGCAGGAGATTCGCAAGTTCGAGACCAGAGGCAGTCTGCGTAACTTAGCAAGACCCTGTCTCAAAAAGGAAAAAATGGGCTGGGGGTGCAGCTCAGTGGTCCAGCACTTGCAGAGCTTGTAGGCACGAGGCCCTGGGTCCAACCCCCAGTACCACAAAAAAAAAAAAAAAAAAAAAAAAAATCACCTAACAACCTGCTTCCAAACTAAAGGCAGATCCATTATAACAACTTATGTTGTACATTTGTTTTCCATTTCAAAACATCTACAGGGAATTTGTACTTTCTTTCTATTTCATTTTTCACTGCTTTGGGGTTGAACCCAGGCCCTTGCACACACTCTGCAAGTCCTCTGCCACCGAGCTGTATCCCCAGCCTTCTCTTATGTTTTATTTTTCTGAGTCAGGGTCTCATGAAGTTACATGGGCTGTGTCTGGCCTCAAACTCGCGATCCTCCTGCCTCAGCCTCCTGAGTGGCTGTGATGACAAGGGTAGGTGTGTGCTACTGCCCCTGGTTGTGCTTTATTTATTTTTGTTTTTTTGAGAGTAGTCAGGCACAGTGACATCCACGTGTACTACTAGCTACTTGGGAGGCTGAGGCAGGAAGATTGTTGTGCTCAGCCTGGGAAACATAGAAGGAAGCTGTCAAAAAGTGGATTTTCTTTCCTGATAGCAAAATTAATATGCTGTTATTCAGAAAGTTTCCAAAGCTTCCAAATACAGTTAGCATAAAGGGAAAAAAATATCACTTAGAATCCATTCCCCCATTCTTCCCATTTCATTGACACAAGTTAGTATTTTCTTCTAGCATATTTACATTGAAATTTCTCTACAGTTTTAAGTTATAACATATGGAAAGTTCCACATGCTTCTTTTTCAAAACTTGTCATTACATATTAAACACATCAGTTAAACATTTCCCTTCACATGATGAACTTGATTCTTTCCTATTACTTCTGACATTGAACGTGATAAGCCACATTGGCAGGGTGCCATTCAGGACACAGCAACTGACTTGTTTTTAGGTGCGCAGATGATGCAGTTTTTAGAGAGGTGGGGGAAGAAGTTTGAGAGGCGACACCGCCAAGCCATGTTTTGTACAGAGGATGATTTCAGGTTTTAGTTCCGTTTTCTGTGCAGAGAGGGGGCCCGACACGTGCACAGCTCTCGGAAAGAAATCGTCCAAGTTGGTGTTTTAGGGCTGCATCGCAGGCTGGTTCTGCTGACTCGTGCCTCATGGACACACTGCATGGCTCCTGTGGCAGGAGGTTGAGCGGTTTCCAACCCCACCGCAGAAGCTGCAGGACTCGCTGCGGGGCGAGGCCTCCCGGGTCTGCCCTGTGCGGTCGCACACAGCGCCCGGGGCTGGCACTGATCTCGGATGCATGCAGTTGGTAGGCGGGTTGGAGGCTCTGCTGCAAACTCACGCGCCCCTTGCTGTCCTTCCGCAACGTCCTCACATTTCAAAGGCCGCTTCTGAAAGGATCTTGCGCTCCTCGAATGAAAACTGTGCTTCCACCAGTTTCTTTGGCTGTCCTGCCTGTCTCAGGGTGGGACCAGCAGGCACTTGATTAACACCATCTTTGGAGCCAATGTCATGGTACGCGTGGCTACGGTAACTCAGTTCAATCCAACTTCAAAACATAATGTACTTAGATTTGTTGTTGTTAGGTGCCATCGAGTAGGTGTCTGACTCATAGCAACCAGACGTACAATAGGCAAAACACTATCTTCAGTGCTTCTCTGCTATTCATAGGGTTTTCAATGGCGGACTGCTTTTTGGGAGTGAGTTGCCAGGTCCTTCTCCCAAGCCTACAGCACCTGGTGTTCTCAGGCCGTCTTCCATCCAAGGACTAGCCAGGCCCGAACCTGCTTAGCTTCTGATATCTGATGGGATCGGACGCCAGGGTGCTATGGGTGCACCTCTAGGAATACAGCTCCTGTCTATGTCATGCCAAACTCAAAGCTAGGTGTGTGAGGTCTGTCCAATCTCTATCCCCCAAAGTGGCCTTTGTGTAGCAGTGCAGACGAGGAGGCCACATGGATGAAGAGTGCACTAACACACACTCAGTTACAGACAGCAGATGGGTCACGGAAGAAATGAGAGGCCCAGAACCAACCAGAATCAGGAAGACAAAAGCAAGTAAGCAAAGAACAAAGGAGAGCATTTTGAGAAGTCATCCCTTGTGGCTCGGTTTGCAATTTACAAATTCCTGGACCGGATTCCCCTAAGGGTCCTGCTATGGGCTGAGCACCCCTTATCTAAAATGCTTGGGACCAGGAGTTTTGGTTTTTTTTGTGGGGGGGGGGGATTTTTTTGGGGGGGAATATTTGCATACACATAATGAGCTATCTTAGGAATAAAACCCCAGTTTAGGCATACATTTGTTTCTTAAACACCCTATGCGCATAGCCTAATGGTAATTTGGAGGGGCTGGGGTTCAGCTTAGTTGGTAGAGTGCTACTCTGTGCTCTCTGAGGTCCTGGGTTTGATCCCCAGGACTGCAAAAAATGGGGGAAGGACCTGGCAGCCCACTCCGGAAACATCAGCCATTGAAAACCCTAGAATAGCAGAGAAGCCCTGACATAGTTCTGGATGTGGCATAGTGTCAGGGAGTGTTTTGTTCTATTGTACATCAGGTCGCTATGAGTCAGACCAACTCGATGGCACCTAACAACAACAATGGTAATTTTATACAATAATTTTAATAATTTTGTGCAATGAAACACAGTTTTGCCGTGTGGGGTTTTCCACTTGTGGCATCACGTTGGCACTCAGAGGTTCAAGTTCTGGAGAATATTAGATTTCAGATTTTTGAACTATGGATGCTAAGTACTGGGCACATATGGGTGTTCAGTAACTGTATGAAAAACTGAATTATTGAACTAATCCAGAGTGCAACTGACTTGAATGTCCCACAGCACAGTCAACTCTTCCCCTGAAGTCGTCTCCAATCCACAAGGATCTGAGGCAGTTAAACCCCAAATACCCAAGTGACGACCCCGGCGCCTTCACTGCATTATCTTCTTCAAACGCCCATGCGGAATCGCCGCCATTTCTCTCAGATAGTTGGCCAGTGAGTGCTTTAATTACAAGTTGAAAGGAATAAAATAAAATCATCTGGTGGAATGGTTTTAATTAGAATTTAGTGAGTTGGGCAAGCAATTAACGCATCTAAGAATGGAGTCTATGCAGACATATTTGTCTCCGTTGAGCTTCAGTGATTTACAAGAACATTTGACTCAGGTTCCCGAGGTTAAACAAAAGCCGTCATAATGATGATGATAACAATAATGGGCCCTGAGCTAATAGGACGTTGTAAAAGCCATCCGTCTGTGTCCTCCCGACTCTCAGTGGCTGGACTTCCTGCCAGTGCCACCAACCTGTTAGAACCAAGCCAGGAAATTCTTCAGATTATTTTGTTATTGTTGTTAGGTGCCACTGAGTCAGTGTCCAACTCCTAGCGACTCTATATACAACAGGTGAAACACTGTTGTCAGTGCTTTTCTGCTGTTCATAGGGTTTTCAATGGCTGGATGTTTTGGGGGAGTGGGTTGCTGGGTCCTTCTCCCAAGCCTACAGCACCTGGTGTTCCCAGGCGGTCTCCCATCCAAGGACTAACCAGGCCTGACCCTGCTTAGCTTTCGAGATTTGACGGGATTGGACGCCACAGGGCTACCGCTGCAGGCATCAAACACTTAGGTGTCTCCCAATCCAACAAAGTTGACAATCAAGACTATCATATGCAGCATCCCTCTTCTTCCTTATACCAGTCTGTGTGGAGGGAGTGATTATAGATGCAATTTATGAAAACTGAGGTTCAGAGAGTTGAAGTCACCCTGAAGCTTGAATGGCCAGTAACGATAGCTCTCTGGTGAGCCTGAGTCCACAGTTTTAGCTTTTTCCATGGAGTTTGGAATCCTTTAAACATAAGGGATTTTTTTTGAACAATAAGAGGAAATAGCATTTGCTTTTGGAACAGTCCAATTTCTACCTCTCCATTATGCTCTGCCACATGTGTCTGTCAGCTTGTCATGCTGTGGAAGAGGAGGAGGAAGAGGAGGAGGAGGAGGAGGAAGAGGAGGAGGAGGAGGGAGAGGAA
>VMDO01017737.1:0-23980 GCA_007922755.1 Pedetes capensis
TGCACTCCAGCACATCTGAAGTATATTTCGAATAGGCCATGCAATTTCACACATCAGTATGATATACAAACAGCACATGCTATTCTGACTTGAAATGAAAATTAATCTACTCTCTTGCTTGGCAAACACACTTTACAACCACATTTAAATGTCATCTTCTTCAGGTCTCCAGGCTGAGTTAAGGTACAAAAACAATTTGTAAATATCCTATTTATTTGCGTTTGGGCCTTACTCACACTAAACTACGAACCCCTTCAGCAGAGCATATATCTTATTTTCCTATTTTAGCCTAGAATCATGTCTGGCACCTCATAGGTACTCACAAACTTCTTTGTGAATGAATACAATATGTGTAAGTATAAAGAAAGGATAGCAATGTGGATATGTCCATTCTGCAAAGGGTTCTAAACTAGTGAAGCAATTGTTCATTGTGACATATATGTATATATGTGTATGTGTATACATATATACATATTCATATACATATCATATATATATATGTGATTGTATGAATGGTGGAGCAGAAATCTGTGTAAATGTAAAATTCTTTGTGGCACAATCTGCTGGCAAGGTATGACAGAGAAGGTGACTGGAGTATGATTCCAGTATAGGTCTAAATAAGTCCAAAACACAGAGGAACTGTTTAAAATAATTAAATTCACTTATAGTTGGTGCAGTAAGTGGTTGAATTGTAGAGAATTATGTGATTGGTAAGCTACTCACATTTTGTTGTCTTCCTCTAGTGCTGAGTTACATGTGACTGATCACTGGGCATTCATTCTTATCTATTTTTTGGCTTACTGGCACTAATCACACTTGTTCTTCACATGGTATGACACTTGAAATAGCAGTTTCCTCTGTTTATAGAAAATATTATAGCACATTTCTGAAAAAACTGAATACTTGATACAAAAAATCTTTCCTTTCAATATGCAAATGTTATGAGTTTCCAAAGCTGTAAACAGAGAACCTAGGGCCTTGCACTTGGAGGCGAGCATTCTATCATGGGCTAAATCCCAAATTCCTCTTTTTCTATTTTCTTAACATGAAAGCCAAAGTCATTTGAGACCTTCCTTCCCTTTTGAATATAGTTCAATGCTATAAATGATCCTTTTAGTGGGATCTCACAACTTGTTTTTCACCCCATAAATTTTGATATGTAATATCTTCATTTTCACTCAGTTCAAATACTTTCTAATTTCTCTCTTGCTTTCTTTGATTGAGAAGTATATTATTTATTTTCTAAATATTTGTGAATTCTCCAGAGTTCTTTCGGTTATTGAACTCTAGTTTAATTTCACTGTAGTGACACTCTCTATGTGTGTGTACTGTATATATCTATATACACATATTGTTGTTGTTGTTGTTAGGTGCTGTAAAGCCAGTGTCTGACACATAGCAACCCTATGCATAATAGGTAAAAGAATATAGCTACTGCTTCTCTGCTATTCATAGGGTTTTCAATGGCAGATTGTTTTGGGGAGTAGGTTGCCAGGTCCTTCTCCCAAGTCTACAGCACCTGGTGTTCCCAGGAGGTCTTCCATCCAAGTACTAACCAGGCCTGACCCTGCTTTGCTTCCGAGATCTGATGGGATCAGATACCACAGTGGTACAGCTGCAGGCTTATATATAGTTAACATAATTTAAATCCCTCCCACACTTTTGAGTCTTATTGTATAATCCAGAATGTGGTCTGTCCTGTTCTCTGTGCACTTGAAAACAATGTGTATTCTGCTGCTGCCATAATGAATGTCAATAAGTTTATTATTATTTTTCAAATCTTCTATAGTTTCATTATTTTTTGTCCACTTGTTTTATCAATTATTAAGAGAAGATATTGGAATCTTCAACTATAAATTTGTATTTTTCTCTTTCTCCTGTTTCATAATTTTTTTGTTTCATATTGTGAAGAAATATTACAAAGTGCACAAATACTTAGATTTACCATATTACATTACCCTTATGATTTGGTCTTATTATGAAATAACTCATCCTTTCTGGTACTATTTTTTTAAAATATACCTTATCTGATACCAATACAGCCATTCCAGCATTTAAAAAATTAATATTAGGAGGATATTATTTTTCCTTCAACTTCTTATATCTTTATATCTAAAGTGGGTTTCTTATAGGCAGCATACAGTTATGACTTTCTTCTTATATAGTATGACCATTTCTGCCCTTGAACTGCTGTCTAACATTTGAGTTAAATGTGATTTTTCATATGGCTGAGTATTATTTCATTATTTTTAGCATTACTGAGCATTTCCAATTATTCCATTTTCCTTTGTTAGCTCTTTAGCTATATCCCTTTGCTGTGTCATTGTGGCAGTTGTTTTAGGGTTTACTACATACACATTTAATTTATCACAGTGTTATATACACTTTTACAGTACAAGGACCTAATAACAGTACACTACATTATCTCTTCTACCAGCCTTTGGGCTGTTACTGGCATGGATTGCATATCTATATTTTGTATACACCCTAACACACTGTGATGATTTTTGTTTAAATAGTCGATTAACTCTAAACACATTAAATAAGAAAGTTTAAAACATATATTCAGGCAAGTAGCTACCATTTTTGTTTCTCTTCATTTATGAAGATACATACTTTGGTATCATTTTCCTTCTACCTGGAAGACTTTAACATTTCTTATAATGCACCTGTTGGTGATGAACTTTGCTTTTGTATGCCTAGGAATGTGTTTTATTTTGCTCTGGTTTTTGAGAGATATTTTTTGCTGGCAAAAAAATTCTAGTTTTCCAGGCATGCTGGCACATGTATGTAAACCTAGCACTCAGGAGGCAGAGGCAGAGGCAAGAGGACTGAAAGTTCAAGGCTAACCAGGCTTCACATCACGACCCTGACTCAAAAACAAAACTACACAATGCAAAGATGTTATCATTGGGAGAAATGAGTAAATGGTACACAGATCACTTTGTATCTTTCCTTGTAAATGCATGTGAATTTATAAAGAATTCTAGTTTGACAATATTTTTCTTTCTGTACTTTAATGATATTGTCCATTGCTTATATTTTTTTACCTGTATTTTTTTTGTTTGCATTTTTTCCGATGAGAAATCTGACATTGGTCCTCTCAGGGTCTCTGTATATAATGTATTGTTTTTCTAGCTACATTTATAATTTTCTTTTCAACCTTAATTTGAATAATTTGATTACAATGTGTCTTGGTGTAGTTTTTGTATTATTTGTATGTGTATGTGTGTGTGCATGTGCACTTAAAAGTTCATCAAGGTTCTTGGATGTAAGTTTCTAGATTTCACAAAATTTGGAAAAATCCTGGCCATTATTTCTTCATACATTTTTCTCTGTTCCATCTTCTCTCTCTTTTGGCAATCTCCACTGTATGTAAGTTAGATTATCTAAAGTTAACCCATGGTTCCATGTTCATTTTGGTATGTCCTTTTTCTTCCTGTTTTAGTTCTTACAGTTCTGTTGCTGTATCTTCATATTCATTTGTCTTGTTTCCTACAATGTCTGATCTGCTGTTAATTCCATACAATGTATTTTACATGTCAGTTGTTGAACTTTGAATTTCTGGAAATTAGATTTGGGTCTTCATATCTCTATATGTATATCATATAGATATGTCTTCCATATCTCTGTGTAATAAGCTCAATTTTTCTCTAGGTTGTTGAATATATAAAATACTGTTATAATAATTTTTAAATGTCCTTGCCTGCTAATTCTGACATCTGTGTCAATTCTGGTTTTGTTGATTTTTTTCTTTATTATTATATTTCTGTACTTCTTTACATGAATATTGTTCCTCTATTGGATGCCAGATATTATAAATTTATGTTGTGTGCTTGATATTTTTATATTTGTGTAATTTTCAAAAATATCTGTGGAATATAGTTGTGTTGCTTGGAAGGAGTTGTTCCTTCTGGGTTTGGCTTTTAAGATATGTTTTTCAGTATTTACTCCAGGCTGCTGATACCCTGCTAGAGATGTCCTCATGCATACCTTGTCCAATGTCATGTTAGCTATGAGGTATTTCTAATACCATAGGAACAGACATCATTTCCAATCCCATGCTCCAGATACTGTTTCCTGGATCTTTTGGGGCTAGCCTGGATAATATCCTCACATGAATTTTCTGATCAATAGTCTGTGTGATAGTTAAGGGAGACTGTAAACATACATGGATTTTTCTCCTTTCTCTCCTCTCTGGTACTCTGCTCTACAAACTCTAACCACCTTGCTTTTCCTAGACTCTCAGCTCCATCTCCTCAACTCAGGTACTGAAAATTGTGAGGTGAATTGTATAACAAGTTTCATAGCATGGCATTATTTAATTTCTCTAGAATAAGTTTTAAAATAGTTAATTTATTTAATGTATTAAAACATCATTTAATATATTAAAACATCATGGTCCTTGTAATGAAACCATCCTAAATCACAGAACCAATGGCCTTAAAACCACTGGGACAATTATCATCCAAAGCATGATGAAGAGAACACTGAGCTAAGAATGTGATCTGTGAATGAGGGCTCAAGTTCTTCAGAGGACTCATCATCCCATCTCTTCTTTCCCACATAAGGCATTATGAAAGCAGTGGAGGGAATAGGCAAATTTTTTTAGCTGGGTTTGAACACAGGAGCACGATGAGGATGCATCTGAGCTGGTGGACAGAAAGGAAGTCATGTCTAGACCCAGGTCTCTTCTGCATGCTGTCTTCACAAGCAACACACACAGACAGCAAGCTCTTAAGTCATCCCTCCAGACATCCTCAAAACTGGACCAAAGACTCCACCATTCTGTGGCTGAATTTTTACAATTGTCTCCACCTTAACCTATCTCAGTTTGCCTAACTCTACTGTGCATCTTATTTACTATATCCACATTAACTCATGAAACACATTCCTTTCATAATTTTTCTTGTTTACCCCACCACTTCATGAATATTCCACTGTCTAGAGAGTAATACAGTGTTCTTAGCTTAGAATTTGAACTTTTAATCTTCCTTATTATATTGTTCTCTTCCCCTGTTCCTAAAGCCATATATAATGATTCCTTGTTTCTTCCCATTTCTCTTTTTGCTTTTTTGAAATTACCTCAAACCTTACCCTTCCTCAACTAGGACTTAATCTTCCTAGAATATTCTTCCATTTGTGTCATGCCTAACTGTTGTTAAGTGCCATTGAGCTGGACTTGACTCATAGCAACCCTAAGTACAGCAGAACGAAACATAACCCAACACCTTGCCATGATGCTTATGATCTTTCTGTGCTTGAGCTCATTGCTGCAGTCACTATATTTCTTCTCATTTTGAGTCATGTCACATCAGCAAAAGAAGGTCCCATGGGCTTTATTCCATTCCATCATTAAGGTTGACTCTACTTTGAGGAGGCAAGTCTTCCCCAGAGCCCTGACACATACTTTTCTCAATTTTAAGCTAGTGTTTCCTTGTTCTATACCTTGTCTTGTTTGAATTTTTGATATTGTTCTATGCCTTTGCATAGTCAATAAAACACAAACATCTTTCTGATACTTTCTGCTTTCAGCTAATATCCATCTGACATCAACAATGATGTTCTTGGTTCTACACCCTTTTCTGAATCCAGCTTAATTTTCCAGCAGTTCCTTGTCTATATATTTCTTCTGTTACTTTTGAATGATCTTTAGCAAAATAATGATATTGTTGATAATTTCCACATTTGGTTGGATCTCCTTTCTTGGGAACAGACATAAATATGAATTTCTTCTAGTCAGTTGGCAAGGGATCTATTTTCCAAATCTCTTGGCATAAATAAATTAGCACCTCCAGTGCTGCATCTGTTTGTTGAAACATCTCTATTGGTATTCCATCAATTCTTAGAGCCTTATGTTTTGTCAATTCTTTGAAGGCAGCTTGTACTTTGTCCTTCAGTACCATTGGTTCCTGATCATATGCAACTTCATGAAATGGTTGGTCATCCACCAATTCTTTTTTGTATAATGACTCTGTGTATTCTTTCCCTCTTCTTTTGATGTTTCCTGAGTTGTTTAATATTTTCCCTATACAACCCTTCACTACTGCCACTTGAGGCTTGAATTTTTCTTAAATTCTTTAAGCTCGAGAAAAATAGAGTATGTTCTTCCCTTTTGGTTTTCTACCCCCAGCTCTTTGCACGTCATTATAATATTAGATTTTGTTTTCTTGAGCTGCCTTTTGAAATCTTTTGTTTAGTTCTTTAACTTTGTTATGTCTTTTACTGTAGCTGCTCGATGTTCAAGGGTAAGTTTCAAAGTCTCCTTTGACACGTAATATGGTCTTTTCTTTTTTTCCTGTCTTTTTAATAACCTTTTGATTTCCTCATGAAGGTCTTTGATATCATGCCACAACTCATCTGATCTTCAATCACTAGTGTCTTAAGCATCAAACCTGTTCTTGAGAAGGTCTCTGAATTCAGGTGGAATATACTCAAAGTCATACCTTGGCTCTCATATACTTGTTCTAATTTTCTTCATTTTTAGTTTGAACCTGCATATGAGCCATTGATGGTCTGATCCACAATCAGCACCTTGTCTTGTCCTAACTTCTGATATTGAGCTTTTACATCATCTCTTTCCACAAATATGTTAAATTTTGTTCCTGTATGTTCCGTCTGGTGACTCCCATGTATATGGTCACTATTCACATTGGTGAAAAATGTATTTTCAATGAAAAAGTCATTGGTATGTCAAAATTCTGTCATGCAATCTCCAGCATCATTTCTGTCACCAAGGCCATATTTTCCAACTACTGCGCCTCCTTCTGTGTTTCCAACACTAGTACCTACCAAAGTAGACTTTCATAACAAACTATGTGACAGAGCACATATCTTTTAGCAATAATTTTCTTAGAAATAAAAAGAAGGTTCTCATGAGTTGTTTTAAGCCCCATATACCTGGAAATTGCTACCAGAAAAGGCATGTACAACTGTTCAGATGATGTCAGAACTTTGGCAAAAGGAAAAGAAAAAAAGAAATCTAAGTGATATCATACCCTACCTATCTTCCAGTTTGTCATGCTGTGGGGGCTTATGTGCTGCTGTGATACTGAAAGCTATTTCACCAGTATCTCAGACACCTGCAGGGCCACCGTTGGTGGACAGGTTTCAGCTGAGCTTCCAGGATAAGTCAGACTAGGGAGAAGGACCTGCCAGCCTACTTTTGAAACAATTAGTCATTGAAAACCTTATATATAGCAGAGAAGCACTGTAAAATACAGTGCTAGAAAATGAGCCCCCCAGGCTGGAAGGTATTCAAGAAATGACTGGGGAAGAGTTGCCTCTTCATAGTAGTTGACTTTAATGACGGAAATGGAGTAAAGCCCCTGTGATCTCCTTTTGCTGGTGTGGCAATCACTCAGTCTGAGAAAAACCACAGTGGCTGCAACTATGAGCTCAAACATAAAGAAAAGATAGTGTGAATGGAACAATGTCAAGTAGTGTTTCATTCTGTTATAATATGGGTATGGGTCAGACCAGACCCAGCAGCACCTAAACACAATAACAAAGTAATATCACAAATTATTTTTGAATCTGGGGATAAGAAAACAGAGAGAATCATAGATGAAGCCAGTACGTGGTCTTGTGACTGAAAGATACAATGATGAGAAAGGAGGTCCAAGAGGAAAATGGTGTAGTATCCAGGTCAACAGCCTGGATGTAGTATAGGCAGCACAGAATGGCTTGGGAATGACATCTCCCTCTCCCTCTCCACCTCAAGCTTTTTAATTCCCCCTAAGATAGCATTAGCTTTCTTGGCAGCCAAACTGGACTGCTGCTGGCTCATCAACTGTGTGCAGTCAGCTCAAACCCTGAGGCCTTTTTATATTAACTGCTGTTAAGTCAGGTCTTCTTTGTCTGACAAATATCTGTGAAGAGCGATTGGTATAGCAGGCACATGCTAGGCACTGGGATTGTGAAAGTGAGCAAGGCAGCCCTGGGCCCTGCTTTGGCCCCGTTTCTAACACACAAGCAATCAAAAAGAGTGTGATAAGTGTTAGGAAATCTTTGTGATCTATGCTATCTCTAGTTCTCACCTTGACCAAGGAAATAATCCAACTGATCTTTGAGATTCTGCACTCATTCCCTACAGTCTATCTTCCACACTGCAGCTACTGTAATCCTTTTATAACAAAATAAAAAACAAATATATTTTCATCATGGTTTCTGGCTCAAAGCCTCTCAAGAGCTTCTAACCAACCATACTCAGAAGAAAACCCTAAGGTTTACCATAGCTTTTGAGCCCTACTGAGGATGGTAACTCTCTAGATTCATTCTATGTAGTCCTCTCATTTGCTCAATGTACTTGATGCTTCTGGACTTATTGAAGTTCCCTAAATGTGTAACACATATTCTTCTTCAGAGCCCTTGAACATGCTCTTCCCTCTGATGAAAGTACTACGGTCCCAGCTAGTCACATATTTCATTGTTGTGTGGTACCATGGAGTTGGATCTGACTCATAGTGACTCTATATACACTAGAATAAGACACTACTTGACACTGTGCCATGCACATCATCTTTTTTATATTTGAACTCAGTGTTTCAGACACTATGTTTCTTCTCATTTTGAGTCATGCCAAATGGGAAAAAGGAGGTCCCAGGGGCTTTACTCTATTTCCATCATTAAGGTCAGTTCTACTTTGAGGAGGTAACTCTTCCCCAGTCATTTCCAGCCTAACAGCATCATTTTCTGGCACTATATTTGTCAGTGCTTCTCTGTTATTCATAGGGTTTTCAATGGCAAATTGTTTGTGGAGTGGCCTGCCAGGTCCTGCTACCTATTCTGTCTTAATCTGGAAGCTCAGCTGGCCCTGCTAATATCTGAGGTACTGGTGGCACAGCTTTCAGCATCACAGCAACACATAACCCCCCCAGCACGACAAACTGACAGATATGTGGGGGACATATTTTGTGGCCCTCTTCATTCATACCTCCTTAGACATCACCTCATCAGAGAGGTCTTCTGTAGCCACTCTGTATACAGTAGGGCTTTCTAACACTGAATCTCCACCATTGTTATCTCATCTTGCTCCATTTTTCTTCAAAGCACTCACCATTAGACATCCTCCCAACTATAACATCAGCTCCATGTGGACATGGACCTTATTTATTCACAGTCATTACTATTATATTATTATTATTATATTCATGCCTTATTATTATATTCACAGGCCCTAGAATAGTACCTAGGCTGGGGTTTAGCTCCATTAGTAGAGTGCTCAGCACTCTCTGAGTTCAATCCTAACACCACAAAATGGGAGAAGGATGTGGTAGCCCACTCTCAAAACAATCCTGAAGTAATCAGCCATGAAAAACCCTATGAGGGTCACTATGAGTTGGGCCTGACTTGACAGCACCTAACAACAATAACAGAATAGTACCTGGAACATAACAGGTACTCAATAGTTAAATGGAGAGAGAAGATTATGGAACCTTGAAAACTGATAACAAGGGACCTAAATGTAGTGTATGGAATAGGCCTTGCTGGAGATACCTAGGAAAGGGATAAGATATGTTTTGGACAGAGGAGACATGAAAGCCCCAAAGCAGGTCCTGTATGAACAACCCAAAGATCTTCCATATGGCTGGAGTGTTCAGCATGATGGGAGACTGGTGTGAGAACAGATGGAGGAGAAAGGAAGGGGCCAGCCATGGATGATCTCAAAACTACAATGATGATTTTTTTCTCTCTCCTCAGGGCAATGGAAAGGTATTAAAGGGTTTTTAGCAAGCATGTGGAAACAAGATCTGATCTGTGTTTTAAAAAGATCACCCAGGCTGCAGGGTAGAAAATAAACTGGATGAGAGTAAAAGGAGGCAGTTGCTTCCTCTTACAAATCCCAAACACAGGAGTTTACATTTATCCCTATTAATCTTCTGAATTGTGGCTCACCAGTTCTCCCTATTGAGATCCTTTTGAATCCGGATTCTGTCATCCAATGTTACTAACTAACCCACCGAGCTGTGTGTTGCCTACAAACTTGTTAAGTAAGGCTGCTGTGTCCAAATCATGTGCAGGGCTTACCTTAAGGAAAACTACCCCTGCTTTCTTCACGGCACCTTTGCACATGCTTGGGAGATGGCTGACTGGATGAAAACATACTCTGATCACTCAACATGCTTCTTACTGGAAAGTGAATGGGCTACCCCAGCAGGGAACCATAACCCTACAGACCTAGAAACTGGAGCTACCCAGGATTTTCATGGGCATTTCCCCTAGAGCTTATGGACTTCATTGTACAATGCCAGCCCATTTTATTCTTGCATGAATTAATTTTGGCACCTGGTTTCTGGCTGGGGATTGTGTAGCTGCTTCTGTTCTTGGCTACAGTAAGTGCTATCAAAAGATTTCTCTTCTGGCATGCCTTGAAGTATATAATACTGTCTATATTTCTGCCCAGAACCTACTATCATCTATTTAACATGCAAACTGTGCAAAACCAGGGCTACTAGTGTGTAATAGATTTTGAAAAGTTGTCATCCAGATTCATTGTTTATTAGAGGTTATTAACTTTGGGGGTTTATTGCTGTCTCTCCAACTCAGAGCACACAGCCACTCACTTAAATAGTATGCAAAAAATTCTGTGCACACTCTAGTGAACTCATCTGGTATTTTATACTGATCTATTAGATGAATTCACTTAAAACAGGCCCCTTTTTGCAGAAAAGATGGTTACACATACATATTAAATATCTACTATCTATCTTTTGGGAAGGCATTGAGGTATATTAAGCATTTTGAATAAGATTGAGCTGGTGGAAAATACTAAATGGAAAAACAGACAATTACTAGACCCAGATTCCAAAGTCACCTCACAGGCAGTAATTTTTAAATCTTTTTTTCCCTTAGACCAGGGATTTCTTTGGAGAACTCAGAGGCTGCTGACAAAGGAAGGAAGGAAGTCAAAGCCATGAGCTATGACTATGGTTCATTCGCTCCTCCTTCCTTCTCCCACACTCTCTTTGTCTCTACTCCTACACTAATTAAATTTTTTCTGTAAAAATCTGAAAGATATTTTAAAAATTCATTTAAAATTATTTGGCCATCAATTACTTACACAGGTTGATAGATTTTTAAGCAATCTTTGTGAAAAAACAGTCCCCAATACAAACTGTTTTCAAGTATAATATTTTAAAATAAACTAAGTGTAAGAATTGGGAGAAGGACCCTGCAGCCCACTCCAAAAATCAATCCGCCATTGAAAACCCTATCAATAGCAGAGAATCACTGACAATGTGTTTTGCCTGTTGTACATAGAGTTGCTATGAGTTGGACAACGACTGTATGGCACCTAACAAGTGTAAGAATTAATAAAACTACTATGAGGATCACTTTAGGGATAAATATTTTTGAATTTCAAATTTGGGGTTTTACTTTTATACATTAGACTAATTAAATTTGCTTATAGCTCATACTTTGATAGATTTTTGTAAAGCTTATAGGCTCGAGGCCCTGTGCCTATAGTGACTGACAAAAAACAAAATCCTTGTTGCTTGAACCAGAAGAATTATTTCAATAATTCAGGACACAAAAATATAAAGTTTAAAATCATTGCTTTAGAGTTATTAAGAAGAAAAAATTATTTGTTGTTTTCCATCTCTGTATGTCCTTAAATTTTGTTCATTCATTGTGTTCTCTGGTTTGAAAATGGTACCATCATCCTCCAAAACAATTTTTACTTTTTATTCTCCAAGTCTAACTATATTTGGTTAAGCTTGACTTTGACTGTGGATGGAGAATAAGGACACTACTCTTTTACCATTTTTCTATAGATTCTATCATTCTGTCAAAATAGTGTGGGCAAAAATTGTCTCTAAGGGTTAATACCTATGGGAACTCAGAAATTCTGCCTACCTCATGAAGTTCTTTGCACATTTATCTACACATGCAGTGATGAGAAGACCAGCAACCTACTGGGTGGCTATGGCAGACACGGTAGGATGACTGATCTAATGCCACCAACAGCCCCATTCACCCTAGCTACTTTTTGGCTAGAGGGAATGTGACATACGATCATCCTGACCAATAAGATAAGAATAGGAGTTTGCTGTTTTTCTGGGCAGCCCTTCTTACATAATACTTGATTAAGGGAAGAATGCTGGCACACCGTTTTGCCTTCTGTCTCTTTATTATTTATTTATTTATTTGCCTGGAACATGGATCTGATTGCTGAAGCTGTAACAACCATCTGGATACTCTGAAATAACAAATAGGAGGACAAAAGCCAGAAAGTCAAGAATGGCAGAATGGAAAAAGAAAGAAAACCAGGTCCTTGATGGCTTTATTGAATCACTGAATTGGCCTCAGACTTAATATTATATACAAAAAAAAAGTTTATTATACCATTTTTAGTGTCATTGGCTGACACTGCAGTGGACTGTGCTCCTGGATAATACCATCTTAATTGGAAAGGATCAACTTGAATCAACTTGAAATCTATTAACAATCTATCATCCCTCTTCCTCACAGTTTCATCCTCCATTTCTATGAGATAGTCTTCAAATGGTATGATGTCAACCAAGACTTCTCATGCCCCTTTCCTCCTTCCTGGGGCTAAATACTGCCATTTCTTTCTACCAAGGATATAATTCTGCCTTTTTATTTAATTTAAAACTAATTTTATACCACCAATTGATGTTATTCTATATGTAAATATATTTGTGGTAAAGGTTTGAATTATGAAAATATAAGCAAAATTATCCATAAAACTATCATTAGAAGAAAATGAATATTAACATTTTATCAAATTTCCCTCCCATACACCCATACCTATGCATTAATATAATTGTTTACACTGCTTTTATCAACTGATGCATCATCATCATTAACATTTTATATTTGACTAAATAGTCTGAATACATATTGGTTGCATCATAGTATAACTAGTTTAAAATCCAATATTCCCACTACTCCTCTAATCATTGGAAAATTAAGTTCACTGTAGTGAAAAATCCTTATGCTTTACTAAAACCTTACTTTAATCTTTGACTTTCATGTATTAAAAAAAATTGTAAGGATAATTCCTGGAATCAGAATTACTGAGTAAAAGACAAAGATAGTGTTAAAGGGTCATACACAATTAGCACACTGCTTTACAGTAAAATGGCATTGACTTAAATACCCAAAAAGCATGTACTATGACAGTAAGACATATAAATCTCATCATTTGCTGATATTGGCCAATATATCTCAATTTTCTAAATTACTTGTGAATTTGAATATAGTTCATATTTGTTTGCTGACTAAATTCATCTTCCTTTGGATATTGTCTTAGATAATTATTTTCCCAATTTTGTAATGAAATATTTATTTTCCAATAATTGATAAGAACTCTTCATATATTAAGGATGTCAATCCTTTGTCATGCTATTTTACAATTATTCTTTATCATCTTGCGCAATAAAGCACATGTGGATAATATTGCTGTTGTTGTTGATAGGTGCTATGGAATTGGGTCCAACTCTTAGCAACCCTATGCACAACAAATGAAGCCCTACCCAATACTGTGCCATGCCCAGCATTATTGTCAATGTTTCTCTGCTGTTCATAGGGTTTTCAATGACATATTGTTTCTGGAGTGCATGGCTAGGTCCTTCTCCCTAGCCTGCAGCAACTGTTATTCCCAGGAGGTCTCCCACCTAAGGACTAACCAGGCTGACTCTCCTTAGCTTTTGAGATCAGGCAGGTAATGGTGCTAGGGAGCTATTGCTGCAGACTTCAATATAATAACATTATTAAATTATGGCTTGATTAAGTACTACTTTTCTTATTGAGATACTGATTTAGATATCTAAAAGTTTAGTTAATTTTGCTCATTTAAGAGTTAACTCACACACTCATCAATATCAAATAACTATCCTGGACATTGTACAAATTGGGTCAGATGAACATAGAGCTTTTTAATGTTCCTTAGTTGTATTAGCATATGAGATTGCATTAAACAAATTACACTTGCATAATTAAGTTATTTTATTAAATTTAAATATAAAAATTACTTTTTGAGTAAAAATTTGCATAAATTTTGAAGTTGTAATAGGTGAGCCAGTACCATGGACTTAAACCATTTTGAATAGTTTCAATCTAGTTTGAATCAATTTTGGTCTTTGATTCAGAAGTTTTTTGGTATCACTTTGGGATATTTGTCAATACAACTAATACTGTGTGACCCAAGGTGAGCAAAATCTCTAAATATTGAGCTTACATGACATTTGCTACAGCTAACATACACCCAAATGGTTCTATACTAATGTAATTCAATTTCGTCTTGCTTCAGGTAAAAGCAAGCAGTTCAAGCATGTTTTGAATATAATTCCCTTGGCACAAGGTTTATACACAGATTATGTTATACTGTGCAAACAGATTTATGGAAAATGAAAATAGTTTTCATAAATAAGAAACACAAAGATTTTTTATTACAGAAATACAATCATCAACTCTAATTCTATAATCAATAGGAAAAATTCCTTGTAAATTAAAATTAATATAAAATGTATGTTTCTTAAGATTAAAAAATAACAAAAGGAAGTGAAGATATAGAGAAATACAAAGGGAAAAAGAATGTCAGTGAGGAAGAGAAGACTAGGAGGGGCCACAGACAATTTGATCTAATTTACCCTCTCTTGCAGTGCAAGTGAATTCACATGATCTAAATCAATTATGTCAAGTGATTGCCTAATTTATTCATAGATTCTTCCAATTAGAAAATAAAGCACACAACCTCTTTCTTCCAGTTTTAAACAACTGCTTTCATTCTTCATTTAATGAAACTGAAGCATTTTCTCTTCTATATTTCTTGTGTTTGATTCTTTCCTTTAAAATGTTCATTTTAATGAGTCTTTCTCAAACACTTTGAACGAACAAAACAAGTTTGTGGATGTGAACATGAGTACAGGGTGCTACATTCTGAATCTCCTTACAATATCCTTATTCTTGTTCTATTTTGCTGAGGTTTCTGAGATTGTGGCCAGATTGCTCTAATACTATCCATTCATTCATCCATTTTGGATGTACTCAGCACCTACACACATGAAGTGTGAGGGGAGATGCCCTAGAAGAATAAGGTATGACCCTGGAGGAGCTGATAATCTGACTGGAGTGGGAAAACAAATTCCCATAGGTGGCTATCCAAGAATAAAATTCTGAGATAACAGTAGTGGTATCAATGGCAAATGCTTTAGGAATTCATAGAAAGACCTAGAAGGGGGAAAAATAAAACCAGCCCTTTAGATCAGCAAGACTTGAGTGGGTCCTAAATGGAAACTGGGATTTAAATAGGAGAGAAGAGAGAGAATATGTCCTCTATTTTTTGAGTGGTGAAGGGAGGTAGGTTATGGTGCTGGGGATTAAACCTAGGGCCTTATACATGCGAGGCAAGCACTCTAACGGTGAGCTACATTCCCGGCCCAGGTCTTCTAGTTTTAGAGGTAACACTGGGATGTTCACAAGCCTCAACTGAAACAGAAAGCCAAAATGGTTTGGAGTCTTGCTATCACAGTTAAATATGTCTAAGTTCAAATCCTGGCTCTACCATTTACTGATTATGATACTCTATGCAAGCCAATTTCTTTACACCCTCATTACATCATCTGTTTAATGGTCCATATGCAAAGGCTTAGTCCCAAGGGTGGCAGTATTGTGAGGTGCTATGGACTTTAAAAGGTAGGGACTAGTAGGAGGACCCTAGGTCATTGGAAGTATACCCTGTAAAGGGATTGTGGCGACCTACCTCCCCAGTCCCCCTCACCTCTCTCTCTCTCCACCTTTCTCTCTCTCCCCACTTCCCCCAAAGGTGGAGATGTGACCATTTGCTCTAACATACACTCTCACCATTGCCCACTGCTGCCTTCATCAGATACTAAACTAAAGAGGCCCCCCAAATGTGAGCTGAACAAACTTCCCTTTACTTCTTAAGTGGCTTGTGTCAGGTGTTTCATTATAGCAAAAAAAGCTGACTAATACAAATGGCTATGAAATTCTGTGCAAAAAAACAAAACAAAACAAAACAAACAAACAAACACCTGTGGCAGGCTAAAAAAACTGGACTATGCTCAAAGTTTCTGTGATCAATGAGTTGGGCAAATGCTACACAGATTCTATTTTGGAGACTCCTGAAGTGTGGCAACATATATAAAACCAGAAGGTCATAAGTGATCCTGTATTTAAGAAGCCTGTTTAACTATATTAAGTAAGCATTTCCCAAACTTACTTCATCATTTTTCATCATTCAGGTTGCAATTAAGATGTTCAACCTATCAACTTTCAATAATATTTTTGTGGACATCTATGTTTATACAAATATTCTTTAATCTCTGCTAAGGTTGCATTGCTAGCCTAAAGCTAGAGGACATGGCCAGTAGATTTTCATTTGACTTTCTGGATAACAGGAAGTACTGAATTATTGACTTGGAATCTTCTAAGTTATTAAAGTTAGAAATTTAAAAAAAGGCTTTGATATAATTCATTTTGCCCTCTATCTTAGTACTATGGAATGGGCTAAATATTTTCCAATTCCTTGGTGCAGCCTTGTTTTACTTTTAAGGAATTTTAAGCTGAAACCTTTGCATACTCTCATGTGTTTTTATTTATTTATTTTCAAGACGATTTTGAAGTGCCTAGGGATTGAGGATTATGCCAGTCAGTTCCTGGATCAGCAGAGGGTAGATAACTTATTCCCAGCTCATTTTAAACTATCACTCTTGATTAGTCAATTTCCAGTTTGATCTCTATTTTAATTTTCACTCATATTATTATACCTTCTTGTATAGAGTTCCTAGCTACCTTTCCTTATGAATTCTGGAAACCAACTGAATACTGAAAACATTAGAGTTTATGGTATGTTTCCTCTTTTCCACACTTATAGAGAGACGTGTGTCATAATAGATATCTTCCTAGCACCTTTACTCACTTATTGTGTTATTACTATTTGCATACCTAATCTCTCAAACCCTTCTCATGAGAATATCTCCATTAAAGAAAGATAAATTATAGAAATAAGATATTGTTTATTGTCACTGAGAGATCTCAACTTTTTAGAATAGTTCTTGACACAAAGAAAACACCGAATGACTTCTGTTTAATGAATGAATGGACTTTCAACTAATGGATAAATGACTTTTATATGGAACTGAAACTGTATTTTCAAGCATTAAATAACTGTAATCATACAAAAACAGAGTAGATGTTTATGGTGATGCCAACCTTGTACTAATGTTCTAAAGCACCTGGCATTGCTGTACATAAAGCACAGGAGAGTAGCTTTAGTGTTCCAATGAAGAGTAACAATAAATTATTTCAAAAAGATAGACTTGCCCCAGATTAAGCAGTTTTTATCCTAAATAAGTCTGAATTTGACTTTGGTTTTGGTTCATGTTTAGTTTGGTATGTTCTCTAACCATTTAATGAAAGACATAAATGTACTAATTAATATGTACTTTGGGGTAACAAACTGAGCATTAGGAAAGTCAAAACAAAATATCTGTTTCCCCGATGAGCAAGAGCTGAAATTTGACCTTTCGTGCAGAATAACATTTTACTTGCAAAAGTGATATATAATTCAGAATTTTTCAGCCTGATAAAGAAAATCCTCAGATGACTCACAATAGAGAATACTGTGAAATAGATGAAAAATATTTAAATAAAATACTCCTTTTAAGTCTATAAAGTTGACAGAATGAAAAAATGGTAACACCCAGATTCTTTCATACACTGCTGATAGAGCAAAATTGCTTTTCTGGAGGGCAACTAGTCACACGAATCAAGAGCCTTAAATACATCACCTGGCTAACAAATTATAGGATAATATAATGATGAAATAATCATGATTGTTTACCAAGTTTGAAGCACTAGCAGGCTCGATGCATTGCCAGTTTTAAGAGTGAAGAATTGGAAGCAACTTTTATGTTAAATACTATAATATTAGGCAAATGAACCATGTTCTATTTATTCAAGAACAAACTTCATAATTAAAAGATAATGTTGCAGGAATAAAGACATAGAGAGTAATGTTTAGACTAGATGGTTTTAAACAAAAACTTAAAAGCATATATTTGGTACAATCACTTTTGGGAAAATTATAATATAAGAATATACATTATCTATATATGAGAATAAAATTATGTAAGACTAAAGATACATTGCATTTTAAAAAAAGAACTGCAACTACTTCACCTAAAAATAAAATAGCTGCATCTCCCCACAGTAGCTTTAATCTCTGCCTAAGGTATTTCCAAAAACAATATTTTTTTTATCATTCATGGTACTAATTAGAAGAGATAATTATAAAACTGACAAGCTTCACTTAATGTATATTTATTATATCATATCACGCATTTTATTATACTATTTAATTATATACTAAATATGATATCTTCAACTAATGGAACTCTCACTTCAAAACAACTAAAATGATTTGGCTCATATTTTCAAGGACAATTTAAGTATTTTATTCCTGCCTTTCAGTAGCTTTCTTAGCATTATATTTTATGAATATTTTCTCATATTAATACTAAAAATTGTTTTAAAAGGAACATAGGATTCCTTTTAAATATGAACAATAGTTTAAGAAACAAAGGCAAATGAACAGGAAAGGTTCATATGTGGCTTTATCTAAAAGGCTTAGAATTCTAAAGGGAGAGTCTCAATTGAGGTGCAAAATATTAGAAGGCAACTCATGTACTAATCTCAGTGTGAAGAGCAGCCCAGAGTATTTCAGTTTTAAAGGATTACTATCCCATTGATTGAGATTTCCCAGCAGAGTATAAATAATGCTTTAAATATAAAGAGATCAATTTAATAAAAATCTGCATGGGTTGGTTATTGGCAATATATCAGGAGTTAAGGTTTACTTACATATGATTCCAAACATTAGTTCTTTCTATATCTCCAGTGAAAAAACAGAGCCTTGGTTTCTCTAAATTATCTACATATCCCACTAACCAATCCCCCAGCTAGAGAAAATATAACCTTAGTGAAAAAGTACATGGTAATATTTGAGACCATTTGTTACTCTATGATTGAATTTAAGGATTTACATATGAAATTTGCAGGCGAACTTTTTCTACTATTTCATCATACTTACTTGAGGAGAATGTATTCATATTGACAATTTAAATCAGCAACCAATTATAAGAAAAATGTGTAGGAGATGTAGCGGCTCACCTATAACAATACAAGTAATATTACCTTTTCCATGAGTGCTACTATTACAAACCAAATGGAATCTATGTTCTAGGAATGAGGTTAAGTGCTTTTATAAAAGAAGGATGATCCTAGCTTCCAAGATATTTTTTTCTTCAGATGAGGGCATACAATTTAATTATTCAACAAATGGTAAATGAGAGCAACTATGTTTAAAGCATTTGTAAGCATTTGTTCACAGGAGAGGTTGTAACGTGGGTGGACTGGACAAAGTAGGACAAATAAATGAGAACAAGTAGGGTTTGGAGAAATTACATGCCAGTACTGAATTCTTGTTCTCATTTATTTGTCCCACTTCAGATATAATTATAACCTGTGTGGTCATTTGAAATGTATTAAGATACACTTCAAAAACCAATGTATCAAATAGTGAAAAGTATACCATAGTCTCTTTTCCATAAGTCTGCGGAATTTTGCTTCTCTCCTTAGTTTTTGTGAGTTGTTTTAATTATACATTTTTTCCCTTCATACCAAATGTGCCACAAACCAGAATTCAGTTTTCCATCACTAATACCTTCTTATATTTCAGAACATGTAAACTTGATATATCTTCTCATGTGGTTATCATTGCTTGATAAATGTGGGGTATGCATTCAATTTTAAACAGATCCAAGTTTTTTTTCAACATCAAGCATGAAAATATGTCAGGAAAGCTTTCCTATGCCTCTTAAGTCATCTCTCCTCCAGTCATAATATCTTCATCTTTCAACTGCTTTTCATTGGATATGGTTTCTGGGCTTCTCCACAATACCTAGATAAATTTTATACTGTCTTTGCATCTATACAAATATTGTATCCAGAATTAAACATAGCCTGTAAATGTATTATGAGCAGGCCAGGATTTAGCAGAGCTGTTGTCTTCCTTAATTTGATAACATGTAAGTAGTTTTTGAGGGTGACTGTGTCAGGCAAGCAGCTAAAGAACAGACACTTCTTCAGGAGTTGCTACTGTGTCAACTCTCCTAAGTCCTACACATGTACAATTGATCTGTTTTCAACTTGTCTTCAGGATATTTAGCTTCTATCATTCTATCCTAAAGAATTTCTTCTCCCCTCAGTCCCTGTCTCTACCTGCATTTGGCTTCCAGGAAATTATCTCCATTTGAAATTTTATGATTCATTGACCTGGGTACAATTTTACCATCTATCTATCCAATAAGGATGAAAAGATCACATCTTATTTACCTGGAATTCTTGCCTGGCATATGGTAAGTATCCTATAAATGCTTTTTGTGTGAATGTATCATCCTATCTTCTTCAGTTCTGGACAAAGCATTTAAATGCCAATTCTATCAATCTAACATATTGTCCAATTCTCTGAGACACTAGCTACTGAAAATTTGATAAGATTGTATCCCATGCCTTCATCCAAATTATACAATCCAGTTTTCATCAAATTTGATTGATTTTTTTAAAAAATAATTTATCTCCTTGTACATTTGTCAACTCGGTGGTGAAAACTTTCAAAAACACCTTTTCTGGGTTTTTGAAATGCACAGTACATAAAATTATCTATACCCATCACACTGTGCAATAGTACCCCAGATCTTCTTGTCCCTATCTTAGTATTCATTGATCAAATGTTCCCTGTTGACTTTATTAGAGTACAAGGAGAGGATCCAAGTATAGTCTTACAGTGTATATTTATTATTTAATTTCCTTTAGGATGACAATGAGCCACTAATTAGCAGACTTCAAGAATAGTCATTCTAATACTATATACCTATACCTTGGTGTATAATTTGAGCCATCAATCTCAATCAGAAATCAAATTGACATAGCTGTGTAAAATCAATATAAATCATATTTATAATATTTCCCTGAGTTGCCAGTCTAGAATCCTATCAAAAATGAAAAGAGACATCAGTTATTTCAAGGACTCCGTGGGGGCTGCTAGTGGCCACCACTTTCTTTTCATTTCACAGGTACACAAATCTTCTGAGGATCACCATTGAGATCATTGGTTGTTTTGGGAATTGATTATCTTTGTGAAAATTGGTAATATGCTTCCTGTCTTCCAGTATAAATAGCTGACTCTTGATAATTTCTATTAATCAAGATAGCTGCTTTATAATCACAATCCTTTTAGCACACAGGGATAACAATTGTTTGAACTTCTGTTTCCTAGCAGTCCTGTTTTCCCAGTTTGAACATCATTCCTTTGTGTGCATGGAGATAAAGTTAACCCAGGAAATGAGTGGCTCTGCTTTCCATCCAACATCTGTTAGGTGTTCTAAACACTAGGCAACCTCACACACTTTCTTTTTATTCTTTAAAAATAGCTTGGCTGTCTCTTACTAGCCCATCTTATGTAGCTGTTTAGGTTTTCCTTCTTTTATTCTTTTAGATTACTGTTACTTTTTAAATTATATTTGTTCCTCTCTTCTTTTCTATGTAGCCAAGGTTATCAGTTCTTGAAGCAACCACCACTCTAGTGTCTTTAGTTTACTCTCCTTTTCTTTCTCTCTGAGATAAGTTGTCATCATAATGTCAGAATTTCCTTTTAGAAGTCTCTCCTTAATTCTTGAGCTTTCATTTCTTGTTAGGGTTTTAATCTAGGTACAAGCAGCAAACATCATTTCTTTCATTTACTTACTGGATCCCTAGAATTTAATGTGCTTTGTGGCACCTAATAGGCACTCAATAAACATTTGTTTAGTGAATGAATCAACATTTTCTGTAATTCCTTAATTTTACTTTACTAAGGCAGAGGATATATATCTATGTTTGTGTACATTCCCTTAACTGTTATACAAAGGAAATAGATACTTTTTTAATGCTATCATTAATTTTTCTTTACCAATCATCTTTTTTTTTCTGATTTTTTAAAAACTCAAACTTATAGCGAAAATAGCAGTACCTGATTCAGCTTTTACCATCATCAGAGTATTGCTTATTGATGGATAATAAAGAAGATTCATGGAAATAAATATTTATATTAGAATATATAGATTTATAAAATATGAATTGATAAACAAGCATCACATTTATTTGAATATATAATTAAAAAAATTCTATGTATTCAATCTTCAAGATATTTATCTTAACAAGAATGAAAAAAGCTAAAAAAAAAGTGGTAGAGGAATACAGTGGGGTTAATTAACTTTTCTCATGCCCATCTTTGATCTGATATGAGAGATGCCAAATTACTCTCTGAAAAGAATATCTGACAGGTAGGAAAGGGTTATATTCAAATTGTATCCCAAATGTTTACCTTTGCAGATATAAGAAATTGGTTGATTTATAACTAACTCCATCTGTGGGTATCTACAAATATTTCCTAACTTAAAAAAAGTAGAATAGACACCTAACAGAAAATAAAATTGTTGAATCTCAGATCCTGAAAGACAATCAGCCAATTTCTCTCTCCTCTTGATTTTAGGGAGAGTTATTCAAGACATATGCATTTTTTAAAAAGAAACTATGGAACATGGAATGTTAACAATCTTCATTATCAGGAAACTTCCTAAAATTTCATCTAAATGCCTCATGCATCACTTTAGGCTCATTTCCTCCCATTGAACAGAGGCAAGACAGCTGTCCAGAATCTTCCATCTGTACTGCCCTCAGCCTTATCCTAACTGTGTCACAGATGCCCTTCGGAAACAGAAGTGAGCGCCCAATTGGAAACAGGACAAGAAACTCTTTAAAAAAATTTTTTTGTGTGTGTGTGGAAAACAGTGTTTTAAACTTAACTTTGAATGGGGCTATAGATTAGGTCAACAAAGGGGCCAAAATACTGAAGTTCTGTCCATTGAATGATTGAGGCTAATTTTTAAACAGTATTATGGGGTCATAAAACACCAAGCCTGGAAATTAAAGATTTTTATGCCTCATCAAAAAGTCTTTGAATGTAACTCCCTGGCATACTGCCAATAGGGCAGCTCTTTGGGGGGGAACCCCATGCTAAAGGCCAAAAAGGCAGCTGTGTTATTCAGCTTCTGAGAGCTTCCAACTCAACACCCACACAAGCTCAATTATGAACAAATTAAAGGGATCCAGACAGAACATAGTAATTCTAGTAATTTAAATAAATAGAGCAAAGTATAATTAGTAGGAAAGACTGATTTTTCTGGAAAGCCTAGATGTATCTATCCAGTCCCTTAAATGACACCCTGACCCCTTTGAATAAGCAGAGTTATATTCAATTATTCAAAAATAAATTTCCTTTTACTTAATCATTTCTGATCTGTCTTAAATGTGACCACATGCACGCCAACAAAAGTATCCATGAAATACTGAGATAAAATAACCTCCAAAATATCTATAATGGACATATACGAATTAATAACACAGACTAAAATGTCTATCAATTTTACATCAATGTTTTAAAGCATAGAGATAATATTACCTATTTCTAACAGGGTTTACTATTCATATCTTTAGTTAATCAAATGGACATATTTTCAAGTACAGAGAATAAAAATTTAGAGTCATTCAAAAAAATCAAAGATTAATTTTGTATAAGCTAATTAACCTGGTATTTTATTAATAAAGAACAGAATATACATTATCTCCCTGTGTAGATCCTTAAAAATCACTAAATAAAATTCAATATCATTCCTGACTTAAAGAAAAAAGGACTGATGAAAAAAGTTAGGACTAGAAAGAAGCTTATTTAATTTGATAAAATGTTTCTATCAGAAACCTACAGCAAACAGTACAATCAAGTTCCACACATGCAGAGGAAGCATTACTGTTTAAGCTTTAAAATCACTTTGATTTATCTGATACTAAAAAACATGGGTCTGCAGCTGTAGCCCTGTGGCATCCGATCCGT
>VMDO01017737.1:24080-44177 GCA_007922755.1 Pedetes capensis
ATAAGTAATCAAAATACAAAGTAATAGCATGAAAATTTAAATAAGGCAATGCTGGCACAGGACAGATTCACATATCAATAGGCCAGCATGTCTATAAATCCACCTATGTATGTATATGGGAATTTAGTATTCAATGAAGCTACATTTCGAATTAATAGGGGAAGGATGAAAAAGTCAATAAATATTATTAATAACCTGTTAGTTTCATGGAAAATCTCATACTTCATATACCACAGATAAAAATATACTACAGGTTGTTAGGCATATTTTAAAAGCCTCTATAAGGAAATAAATGAGATAAACATAAAACCAAGAAGTTGAAAAGAAAATATGAAAATATTTGACTATGAGACTAAAGCTTTTTATGATAAAGGATATCAAAATAAAGCTAAAAAGATAGTTAATAGATTAGAAGAAATTATTGCAACATGTATAACAATATTCTAACAGTGAATGAGAAAAAAACTAATGAAGTGTAGGCAAAGGATATAAATAAGTAAACTGCAAAATAACAAATACAAATGGACAAAAATATCTGAAACACAAAATAACACTTTCAATTAAGCTCAAATTTCATCTAAAGGGGAAGAACAAAAATTAAATTGAGACTCATTCATTTAGCACTAAGCAATTTTCAAAGAAATGTATGTGGTATAGACATGTGCATGTATGGGAAAGCAAATGGGCAGAGTGGAAATCCTTTCCAATCTGATATACATAACAAACTACTTTTAAACTATGTTTGTGTCTGGTGAATATAGAAAGAAAATGGAGATGAGGATACTTTATTTTTCATAACACAAATTGTCTCTTTGGAAGTATAAGTGAAAATAAGTAAATGGAACCCACTCCCTTTAAAAATCATTTGAACTTATGAAGAATGACTCATTAGTATGCAGGTAAAAATACTAGCGTAAACTCAGTAGCAAAAATGAAATAAAAACAAAGGAGCCCACTGAGGGAGCCCACTACCCCTGGAAGATTCCTAAAGGCTCTTTTTTCTTTTTCTTTTTTTTTTCTAAAGACAAGATCTGGCTAGTTAGCCCATACTGGCCTCAAACGTGCAATCCTCCTGCCTCAGCTTTCCAAATAGCTGGGATTACAGGCATGTGCCACTGTACCTGGCTCCTGCAGACTTTATAAAGGAGGAAGAGCCAGTACAAATTAATTTCACAATAAATAAAGGATTTATCGTTTTTATTTTTATTCTGAACCATAAAATCTAATGTTTTTCCAGGTCAAAAATAACACTAATTTAGTATTTAACCTACTTTATGATTTTTTAAAGATGGATCTTCATCCTGATAAGAGTATTATTCCTATAATCATCATCATCAAACTTTTTAAATAAATGTATTTCTTACATTGACCCAGGGCTATCTATGATAAACTAAACTACCTACAATTTTCTATTTCCCTAATGAAACAGGAATATAATTCCAAATGTTTATCATTGGAGTATCACTGAATTTATCCGTTGTGAAAGTCAACACATTTATTAAGCTCACTCCACTGTCTATGCTGGGGAGAAGGATCAAAATGGTCCTAGAATGCTCAGGCTCAGTCTTCAGAAAGATTATTAGCTTTAACTCATACTTCCTGGAAGGGGCTCAACTTCAAGGATTACCCTAAAAATGATTTCACAGTGTGTTATTAAGTACTTCTGCTATATGATGCATTTTGGCCAATGCTTTTAGTTCAGAACTTCTGTCAAAAAATAGCTCATGATCTGACCAATTTTGTAGACTGAACAAACATTAGTAACATCATTCTTTATGGCATATGTACAATAAGATACAATAGATAATGCTAACTACACATATTTTGCAAAGATGATTTTAATTTAAAAGAGAAAAATAAAAGGATTAATTTTCAGTAATAAGAAATTAGAATAGGATTTTTGGAAATGACTTGGATTTTATTTTTCCAGATTTGATAACATTTTTTCTCTCTTAATTAAAATGGATGCTGTGCTACTTTTATCTTTTATAGAGATTTTTTAAGACCCATAATACTGGCCACATTTTAATTAATGAGAAAAACAGTAATATATTCTCGCCCCAAAATTAAGATCAGTTTTTACACATTCATCTTCCTTATAGAGAAACTGCAAAGATAGAACAGGAAATATTTATCAAGCATTTCTAAAAATAAATTGCTCCTTAAATTATTAGTAATAACTGATATCACTCTCATCAGTGATAACTGATATCACTCTCCTTTGATGTGTCAGAGGTTCACACTTGAGAAAATACTCTTATGACCAGTGCTCAAGACTGGTTGCTTGTTAAGGTTTCCTATCTGTCTGTTACCATAGGCGATTAAATAGTTCTCAGAGATTCAGTTAATTTATAGAAAATAGAGTCAATTTCTCTTGTTTCATCATGATTGAACATTTTCCTGAATGCTTATAAATGAACAACAGATAAGTACTATTTATCAGATTGTTTGGTAGAGCATGAAGTTTTGATTATTCTATTTTCTTGTTGCTATTAATGACATATATAATGTGCCTCAAGAAAAAAAAAACTGCACAGGTTGGTTTCTGAGCATTCAGGAAGCAAGAACATATTGCTAAGAATTTATTTTGCACTCTCTAAGAGCCCATGTGAGGGCAGCGATGTTCACAGATGTCCAAGATGTCTTTTAGGATCCTATGTTCCAGGGCCTGGAGAATACAGATAGGGCTCTGGGTCTGCCCTGGAAGCCATCACCCAGAAATTCCATGTGTTATTTGGAGTTTCAGTGATGGTGTCCAGGCACCACCCGAAGGTACCTTGATACCCTCAATCTACAAACCCAAGGGACCCTTCTTTCCACCAGTGTCACAGATTTGGTGATGGGCACTTGAAGAGAGAAACTTTCTCCACTGCTGCCTTCCCTACCCAACATATGGAGAAGAGAAGGGTGGCAAGTACCATTTAACCATATTGTCTTCCCAGCATGGCAACAGGTATGTCCATTAGGAATGAAATGTCCTGGCAGAAGCCTGAGTGCAAATACAAAGGCAGGTGAGTTAAATGTGCTTGTGGCATTCAGATGTTCCAGAGGGGATCATTTTTTTTGACCTAAAGGGAGGATAAAAATAAATCATCTCTCTTTCCTTTACAAAGGGAGTAACTACAATTAAATGTGTGAGAGGAGATAGGAAGATAGAATGACCATTATCCCTTCCTCAGGGCTTCTGCAGGCCTTGCTCCCTGAAGTTTGATTTGGAGAAACAAAGCCTGGACATTTGGAAGATGGATGGGCTGAGGCTGGAGAGGTGACCTGGATGTCACCTCCTCCTCGCTTACCAAGGTCCATGCTCTTCGAGGCTTTCAGGTTAATTGATTCAGGCTGCCTGGCTGGTGTCACGGATTTGAAATTGATGTGCTGATCTGGAAAATACACTACTGAGTCCACTCCAGAGCTGTGGAAAGAAGCCATACATTGTATTTAGGTTTAGAATAAAATGAGGCAGGGAAGGGGAGAATCAGTTCTCATTTTGAACACTGCTCCTCATCACTTTGTCTGCAGCCTATAGCCATCTATGTATTTTAAACCAATTCTTGAATATCAGGTTTCTTTTATGATATGTAGCAACCCTATTTTCATGTATTTTATCATGCAATATAATTTAAATAAAATATTCTCTGGCTTATACCATGTTTTACTCTTCACTGATTTCTGCTAATTGGGATCCTGCTGTATCATATATAACTTTAAGTGGGTAAGGGGTGCTTAGGAAGTGCTAGCACTTCAAAGGATGTCACTAGATACTAGCAGAGCACAAAAGGGGGCCAAGTGATTTCTGTGGGATAAGTATGCCCTTGATTTAAAAACAAGTGAAGTGGTTGTGTCCTTAAAGAGAATCTTGTTGAATGGCTGGTGGCTATAGGAGTTTGATTTTCTACTTTAATTAGGTTTGTCTTCTAAAGTTAATTAGCCCAGGCATAATAGCACAGGCCTGTAATCCTAGCAATCTGGGGGAGGCTGAAGCAGGAGGCTAGCCTGGGCTGCATAGTGAGAGGCTGTCTCAAAAAATAAAAATTAAATAAATGAAACTAATGTTAATGCTGAGCAGATAGTCTGCTCATCAATAATACCAAAAGGAAGACAGAAAAAGCACAGTTGACAATTAAGATGCAAGAGATGTCAAATGCCCGTTACAGGTAACTGGGACTTATGGTCAATCTCAAAGAATTTTCTTTCTCCTAAATAATTTATTTGTTTTGCTTAAGGATGGAAGATATTATATGAAGGAATTATAGATAGTGGTTTATATCCTGGGGATGAATTATATACGTTTCATATATTAAATTATAGCCACTTTCTCCCTGGGTACCTTAATCTACTGAGAAAGTATATATGGTGGCTCCCTTGAACATAATTTTTATCCTAAGCTCAGATACAGTGAAAACTCAAATCAAGTATCTCCAGAAAATCTGAAAGGATAGGTTGAGCTTTTCAGAGTTTGACATTTTAATCAACAAGCAACAAAATTAACTTTTGAATGAGAATCCTTCTAAAATGTACAAAGGGGTCTTGACTTTAAACATACTAGTAAGTTCAATTTTTTCTTGAAACTCATCAGTCATGGATATTTAACATTTCCAGATAGCAATATTAAAATTAATTTGCAGCAATCACAAAAATGTGGATGAATAAATGAAGCTCCATTATTATAATATAATAGGTAAATTAAGAAAATTCCATAATAGGCAGCATAATACAGGGCTCAAGAGTCAAGGTCCCAAAGAAGGTCTGCCCAGTTTAAGTCTTGGCAGTGCTACTTGTTAGCTGTGTATCTTAGACAAATTATTGGACTTCTCTGTGCTTTAATGTCCTTTTGTATAAAAGGTGTATAATTATATTCTCTACCTTTAGGAAGCTAAGAGGAGAGAATGAGATTTGGAAAGTATAGAGACTAGAGTCTGACAAAGTAACTGCTGTAGAAATGGTTAGTTAATATATAAGCAGATACATAAATAGACCTGTTTTTGCTTCCCAAATGACTGAGCTTTTCCAGTTATTTATAATTTCTACAGTTTCTTTGCCATTTTTTTTCTAAACTCTCAGTAGGTCCGTGACAAAGAGACTTTCTTACTTTCTATTCAGAAGAGCAATATAGTGGGACCGAATAGGGAGTTGGAGAGACATCACATGTATAGCTCAGTTTCCCCATCCATAAGATGGGCAATAAAACAATTACTCTGTAAGTTTGTTTTAAAGATTAAGGTATGTTAAATACTGATAGTGCCTAGCACATGGTAAGTACTCAATTAATGTGAATTACTTGTTGTTAGGGCTGGGATTTAGCTCAGTTGGTAGAGCGCTGCTCTGCAGTCTCTGAGGTCCCGAGTTCAATTCCCAGCACCACAAAAAAATGGGAGAAGGACCTGGCAACCCACTCCCAAGGCAATCCTGAAACAGCCATTGAAAACCCTGTGAGGGTCGCTATGAGTCAGACATGACTCGATGGCACCTAACAGCAACAACTTGTTGTTAGGTGCCGGTGAGTCGGTGTCCAACTCATAGAGACCCAAAGTACAGCATACGAAACTATCATAGAGTTTTCAATGGCAGGTTGATTTTTGGGAGTGGGTTGCTGGGTCCTTCTTCCAAGCCTACAGTATCTGGAGTTTGTAGGCGGTCTCCCATCCAGGTACTAACCAGGCCCCACCCTGCTCAGCTTCTGAGATCTGATGGGACTGGAAGCCACAGTGCTACAGCTGCAGGCTGTAAGTTACTAGTAACCTTTATTTCTGTGGGGTAATGTGGTCTTTGAATGAGGACCTCAGGTGCTCTCCAATGAAAAGACTGTACATGTTTTGTGAACATTTCTCAAGAAGTTTAAGTTTGCTTTTCAGTGTTATAAAGCTTTTGTGGCTTCTTTGCTGGTGTCTTGGCACATTCTCAATAGATGAATCCATTGATACTGAAGGCATACTAGATGTGGTGTCCAGTGAAGGCAGAATATGCCAAATGTGGACAAAAATACCTGACTCATTTAGTAATACTGGTGCCGGTGTGGTCTTATAGCAATGCTCTTATTTTCTCAGCCCATTTTAAAGAAGATTTCTGAGTTGCTTACTCCAAACATGAACTTCCCCTAAGCACTGCTGTTGTAGAAGTACTGGCCTTTAAATGTGTTATCTGACCTTTATTTGCCCTTAGTTTTTCATCCTTTGATCTCCTGTGATAATATGGGCTTAGTGTCAGAAAGACTCATGGCCTTCATAAAAATCAAATAATTTAAGAGCTAGAAGGGATTAAAGGTCACCTCATCTTTTAGATAAGACTCTGAGACCCAAAGAGGATAACTGATGTTTCAAGGTCACACAGCTGGCCAAGGGCAAAGCTAGGACCAGAGACACATCTTTAGCTAGAATGGTGGCTACTCTGGCATACAAATTGTCAGGATCCTAAACTGACAAAGATCAAACCTTTTCCCTTTAAGTGGAGATTTTCTCACAATCTCCTATGTAGCTTGGATTTTAGGTAAGCTTTTTGTTTCAATGGAGTGGTACCTACCATGAAATAAAAGAAAACCAAGTAACTAATCAAAGCAGATGCTATACATTATAATGAAAGCCTTCAGGGAGGAGGACTAGGATCAACATGAATATTACTCTTTAAAACAGAGATCATACTGCATTTAAAGTACTCTCCTCAAAGCAGACCTTGGGAATCTACCCAATGGAGGAATGTATTGGTTGACCTAATTCACTGTCTTAGATTATTTTACCAAATTAGGTAGTAATTGACCTACTAAGAATAATGGGCCAGTCATGGTGGTCCATGCAGGTTATCAATGTGCTGTGGAGGATGAGGCAGGAAGATTGTGAGTTCTCAAGGACAGCCTGGCAACACTTTAGCCTGCAGCCCTACCTGTGGCATCCGATTCTGTCAAATCTCAGAAGGCAAGCAGGGTCGAGCCTGGTTAGTACTTGGATGGGAGACCACCTGGGAACATCAGGTGCTGTAGGCTTGGGAGAAGGACCTGAAATCCCACTCCCCAAAACAATCAGCTATTGTAAACCCTATAAATAGCAGAGAAACATTGACAATAGTGTCTCATCTATTGTATGTAGGGTCACTATGAGTTGGACACCAACTTGATGGCATCTAAGAACAAGAACAAGAATAATGGCTCAATTATTCTGAGATTCTTGGGAAATAATGATCCTTATCTTTGTTTTAAAAATAAGTTAGCAATGCCACTTGATAGAGTAATATCAAGTTAGATAGAATCCACCCAAATAAAGTGAATTTATTTTTATATAAACGTTGTTATTGTTGCTGCTGTTGTTGTCAGGTGCCTTTGAGTCAGGTCCCACTCATAGTGACTCTATGTACAACAAAATGAAACACCACCTGACATTGTGCCATGCCTGGCACTATGTCAGTGCTTCTCTGCTGTCCATAGGGTTTTCAATGGATGATTATATCAGGAGTGGGCTGTTGAGTCCTCCTCCCAAGCCTACAGTGCCTAATGTTCCCATGCAGTCTCCCATCCAAGTACTAACCAGGCCCAACCCTGCTTATCTTCAGAGATCTGATGAGATCATATGCTAGGGTGGTACAGTTGTAAACTATATAATAAATATCAGGATGTGACAAATAATAATCAAATAAATATGTGATTCTTTGTACATATGAATATAAAAATTATATTCATTTATGTATAAATATGTTTGATTATTTGATCATGATCATCTAGTGCCATTATTTTGGTTGTGACAAAGTGTACAATTCGAAAGCCTCCAGTAGAAGGATCCTTCTTGATATGGTACAGAATGGAAATGCAAAATAAAGCTGATGTCAGATTGTCAGATATTTAAGGAGGGAAATGGGTATAATGCAAGATATTATGGGATGAGAGCCATATAGTGCTGTGAAATAATAAGTGCAGTACTGAATTAGTTAATTTGAAAATATTCTAGACATGTAAGTTAAGACTAGTAAAATGGTTTGTAATTTTATGCTGTGTATCAAAAGTGTTTGGAAAGTGTGACACAATGATTAACTATAAAATATGACATGCTTTAATTTTGAAGGGAGGTAGCATGTGCTCACGGCTGAGTGGGCTGCAGTAGAGGCTTTGGGAAGCTGGAAGTTGACGGCAGGCCAAAGACATGTCCTAGATAAAGGCCGTGTTTTCAGCATGAGCAACCAGGGAATCTATCAAACAGAAACGATATTCAATGTCAAATTATGCTGCATAATGAATAAATAAGGGCAGCATGAAACGTATGCCAGTGTCCTGAATATGGCGACAAACCGGGAATAGGAAAGACAGAGAGAAAAGCCAGCAGTGAATGTTCAAGGAGAGCTGTTGGAAAGAAAAAGGCAGGGAGGAAGATTTTTGAGAGGCATGTCAAAAAAATAAATAAATAAACATGATGTCTGAAGCCTCAAGTACCTGTGATTAGACCCCAACAATTGGCTAGCATGTATGAGTGAGAATGAATGCAAGTCATGTGTGTGAAGTTGAGACAGAACTAGGGTCAAAGACAGTGAAAAAATATGGACAAGGAGGGGGTAACCAAATGTTTTTGAAATTGTTAATAATATTCAGTATATCCTGTCTGCTGTTGATTTGCATTAAACTCTTCTTTAGATCTCACCATAAAAATGTATTTCCCTTATATTAATTTTTTAGTTTGACACATATTCTAAATTTTTTCTAATAATCACTGGCATAATAGTAGAAATAAGGTCAGCGATTTCCTGATTTCATTTTGGTCCAAAGTACAAGCATTAAATTTGATCAAATCTGGTTTTTCCTCTTCATGCAAGAGCAGTTTTTTGCCTCACAAGACTGGCTCCACCCCTAATGTACCACTTGATCCTTGTAGAGAGATTCTTGCCTTTTTTTTTTTTTTTTTTTTTAAGACAGGACTGCCTCCCTTGTTCAGCCTTTCTGGCTCCCTTCCAGTCCTTTCTCCATCCCAAGCCTCACACATCCAAACCCCACTGCTGCTGGTCACCTAGGCAACAGAGCAGCTTGCAGGATGATGCAGGTCACAGGCTCCCAGGAGGGGGAGAGTTGAAAGGCTTAAGACTTGTTCCTACCATCTCAAAAATGTCCCTGCCTTTTCTTTTCCACTTATGCTGCTTCTCCCTTTCTTCAGGCCCTGCTTTTCTCTAGCTACTTCCAAGGCTAATGGATCTCTTTGGGTATGGCCTCCCCCATTCACTCTGTCACCTACAACTGAAAATGCTCAAAGTCTAACATTGATATCCCTGGGCCTGAAACATTTCAGTGCTTGTCCACTGCTCTCTTGAGAAGCAAAGTGCTCAGGGAGCATGGCAGACAAGGCCCCGCCAGGGATTCTTCCCCAGATACCATATCTTTCAATCACACTGAACACACAGTGCACTCCCTCTGCCATCACTAGTTTTTCCTAACCTAGGTTGACCTTCCTGCAACTTCTCTGCTTCATTGATCCCTTTCTGTTCTCCATGAAATTACTCAAGCACTCCCTGTCTTGTGCAAGAGTTGATGGTTCAGTCCTCTGAACTCCCATTTTGTGTTTGTGTTTGTTTCCTTAAGAGAATACTGCATTTTTTGCTGAAGATGATTTCTGATCCATTCTAGTACCTTCTACAGTGTCTGGCTCAAAGCTCCCAAGATACCTTTATATGTATGAGTAAGTGAAGGAATAACTTAATGACCAAATATTATAGAAGAGAAGAGCAGAAAAAAGTCTGAGAAAATATACTGTAGCTGAAAGGAGGTGACAGTTGATGTTTAAGAGACCAGTTCTAAGAAAGTGGTAAGAACAGAAGCTTAACACAGGAGATTAAAGATGAAAAGGTGGAAAAGAAAGTTACTAGTTCACACCATGAGGTGAAGGTTTAGAGCAGTGAGGTCTAATACAAGCTTTTATTCTTTCCTGCCAAGATCACATCACAGAAGAATGCACTTTGCAGAAAAGGAAGGAAGGAGACAATGAAGTCAGAAAGGCAGTGGCTAAATCCTAAAAATTCTATCTCTATGATGTGTCCAAACCACCTCTCTCCTCTAAAGTTTTCTCACCTTCAAACTCATCTCTTTCCTCCTGAAAACAGGCCTCTAAGCCCTCTTACTACCATTGCCCTAGAAGGCATTCACAGGGTCTCTGGTTTCTAGTGGGTCAGCCATTTATCTCCTTAATTTATCTAATCCATGTTAGATATAATAGAAAGCTGAGATTTACCATACCACTTGATGGTTAAAATTGTATAGTAAGATTTCACTATCTACTGAATGAGGTCGATATATCTCATCATGGCATTCTGGGCTTATCAAATGGCTAATCAGTTATACCCTCACATGTTGGTCCATTTGCCCTACTATGGGGGCTTGCATGTTGCTGTGATGCTGAAGGCTATGCCACCAGTATTACAGATACCAGTAGGGTCACCCATGGTGGACAGGTTTCAGCTGAGCTTCCAGACTACAATAGACTAGGGAGATGGACATGGAAGTCCACTCCTGAAACAATTAGTCATTGCAAACCCTATGAATAGTAGAAAAGCACTGTCAGATATAGTGTGAAAAAATAAGCCCTCAGGTTGGAAGGCACCCAAAAGATGACTGGGTAAGAGTTGCATCCTCAAAATAGAGTCGACCTTAGTGATGGGAATGAAGAAAAGCCCCAAGGACTTCCAATTGCTGATGTGGCATGACTCAAAATAAAGAGGAACAACTGTAAAAATCCATTAAATAACTGGAACGTGGAATGCACATATTATGAATCTAGGAAAATTAAAAATAGTCAAAAGGGAAGTGGAGCATGTAAACATTGACCATTCTAGACACCAGTGAGCTAAAATGGACTGGCATAGGCCATTCTGAATCAGATATTCATATGGTCTATTATGCTAGGAATGATAAAGAGAAATGGAATTGCAATCATCATCAAAAAAGATCTGCCCTGAATTATAATGCTGTCAGTGATAGAATAATATCCATATGCCTTACAAGGAAGGCCAGTTAATATTGGTATTCAAATTTACACACCTACCTCTAAGGCTACAAATGAAGATAGGGAAGATTTTTACCACCTTCTGAAATCTGAAACTGATCAAACATGCAATGAGGACGTACTGACAATTACTGGAGACTGGAATGCAAAAGTTGGAAACAAAGAAGAATGCATAGTAGTTGAAAAATATGGCCTTGGTGAAAGAAACAATGCTGAAGATCACATGACAGAATTTTGTCAGACTAATCACCTTTCCATTGCAAACACATTATTTTCACAAATATAAACAGTGATTATACACATGGGACTCACCAGATGGAACAAATAGGAACCATTTGTGGAAAGAGATGATGGATAAACTGAATATCAAAAGTCAGAACAAGACCAAGTGCTGATTATGCATTGGACAATCAAATGCTCATACACAGGTTGAAACGGAAAACTGAAGAAATTAGAAACAGTGTATAAGAGTCAAAGTATGATCTTGAATATATTACATCTGAGTTCAGAGACAACCTCAAGAACAGATTTTATGCATTAGACACTAATGATAAAAGGCAAGAACAGTTATAGCATCACATCAACAACATCATTCATGAGGAAAGCCAAAGGTTTCTAAAAAGATAAAAAAAAGAAAAATTCAAAATTACGTATCGAAAGAGACTCTGAAACTTGCCCTTGAATGAAAAGCACCTAGAGTAAAAGGAAGACAGGATGAAGTTAAGGAAGTAAACAGAAGATTTCCAAGGGCAGCTGCAGAAGACAAAATCGAATACCATAATGACATGTGCAAAGAGCTGGAGATAGAAAACTGAAAGGGAAGAATATACTGTTTTACTCAAATTTAAAGAATTGATGAAAAAATTCAAGCTTTGAGTGGCAATAGTGAAGGATTCTACAGGGAAAATACTAAAAGATACAGGAAAGATCAAAAGAAGATGAAAGGAATATACAGTGTCATTATACCAAAAAGAACTAGTGGAAGACCAACCATATCAGGAGGCTGCTATGATCAGGAACCGATGGTACTGAAGGAAGAAATGGAAGCTGCAATGAATGAATTGGCAAAACACAAGGCTCCAGGAGCTGATGGAATATCAATAGAGATATTTCAACAAACAGATGCAGCATCGGAGGTGCTAACCTGTTTATGCCAAGAAATTTGGAAAACAGCTCCCGCTAACTGACTGGAAGAGATCCATACTTGTGCCTGTTCCCAAGAAAGAGGATCCAACTCAATGCAAAAAATGTGGAACGATATCATTAATATCTTATGCAAGTAAAATTTTGCTAAAGATCAGTCAAAAGCTAGTGCAACAGTGTATAGACAGGGAACTGTTGGAAAACCAAGCCAGATTCAGAAGAGGGCATGGAATCAGCGACATCACTGCAGATGTCTGATGGATATTATCCAAAAGCAGAGAATACCAGCAAGATAGCTATCTACGTTTTATTGACTATGCACAAGCATTTGACTATGTGGATCACAACAAATTATAGAGAACACTGTGGAATACCAGAGTATTTAATAGTAATTATGAGGAACCTGTACATGGACCAGGAGGCAGTCATTCTAACAGAACAAGGAAACAGTGCCTGATTTAAAATCAAGAAGGGTGTGCATCAGGGCTGTATCCTTTCACCATACCTCTTCAATCCCTACGGTGAGCAAATAAGCTGAGAAGCTAGACTTTATGAAGAACACGGCATCACGATGGGAAGAAGACTCATTAACAACTGATGTTATACAGATGACACAACTCTTCTTGCTGAAAGTGAAGAGGATTTAAAATGTGCCGATGAAGATCAAAACACAGCCTTCAGAAAGGAGTGTGCCTCAGCATCAAGAAAACAAAAGTTCTTACAACTGGGTCAACAATCAACTTTATGACAAAAAGAGAAAAGATTGAGGTTAACCAAGATTTTGCTTCACTAGATTCTACAATCAACACCTAGAGAAGCAGCAGTTAAGAAATCAAAAGATGCATTGCATTGGTAAACACTGTTGCAAAAGATCTTTATAAGAGTTGAAAAGGAAAAATGTCACACAAAAGAGGAAGGTAAGTCTGACTCATGCCATGGCATTTTTACTCACATCATATGTCTGTGAAAACTGGACACTGAACAAGGGAGACAGGAGAAGAAATGCTCCTGATGCTTTTGAATTATAGTGCTAGAGACAAGTTTTAATTATACCATGGACTGTCAAGAGAACCAACAGCTTTGTCCTAGAAGTGCAACCAGAGTGCTCCTTACTGGATGGCTACACTGTGTCTTATGTATCTTGGACATGTTACAAGGGACCAATCACTGGAGAAGGACATCATGTTTGGGAGTGTGAGGGTCAACAAAAAAAAGTATGACCCTCTACTAAATGGATTGACACAGTGTCTGCAACAATGGGCTTAATCATAAAAAAGGTCATGTGTCTGGCACAGAATCGGGAAGTATTTCATTTTGTTGTACATAGGGTCACTATGAGTCATGCCCAACTTGATAGGACCTAACAACAACAAAAAGCAACAACAATCAGTTGCAATTCAAATTGTGCAAATCAACTTACTTTCCCACCTCCATGCTATTCTTTTTTTTCTACCCTTCCCTCTCTGACATTTCCTTCCCTCCTAGGTTCATCTCATGCCCACTCTCTAGTCTAGACTTTTACCATAGCAAACCTAACTTAGATGCCGAGAACATTTTATCTACAACTTCTGGTATCATTTTGTGCCTTTTTTTCCAGTTGTCACTTTTGCTCACTAGCCTTCTGGCTTCTCAAGGGCAGGGTTTCTATCTGATTCATCTTTGTGTCACTGTACTGATTTTGTATGAACTGTATACACAGGATGAACAGTAATGTATAATGAATGATTTAAATTTTTTTATGCCACTGAACTGTCATCCTGGATTCAGGACTGAGGCAGATGATGGAAATAAATAAACACAATTAAATATGTCCACAATTTCTTCTAAGACAGCCCCAGAGATTTTGAGCTAGAATATTACTGTGACCATCAGTCTAGTTCATGAGATTGTATTTAAGATAACTGATTTCAAAAATATGTGTCAGAGGTAGCTAAATATAGGTAAGCTTCCATCTAATAGAGTTGGCTATACTCTAGTGTTGCTTTATTTTTAGCAGATTGTATTAAAAAGCATAATAGGAATGACACTAGCATTGCTTCAAGAAATATGAAGAAATTTCATAACATTATCTTGGGACATAGAATGGAATAAAATACACAGTTTTAACAGCCATAATAAATACAGAAAACAGCAAAGAGACAATTTAATGATTTTCAAAACTCATCAGAAGAACAAAATCTATGAATTCCACTAGTTAAATAGTATGTATGCAGAGTAAATCTCCCTTTCTCATGCTTGTGATTCTAAAAATTATTGATTTTTTTAGTTTCTATTACAGAATGGATATAATATTGGCTACCCTTTTCAATATTTTAGATTATATGGTGCTGCTTTAATTTTTAGATTCTATTAACTTTCTTGGAACATCTATTTTTAAAATACCTTTAGGGTTTGCCAATTACAAAAAAAAAAAAAGAAAGCTGTTTTCTCAGTTTAATGCTTTCCTATACCTTCCTATATAAATTTTCTTTGAACTCCACTCCTTCAGTTTTCAAATTTGTGAAGAAAAAATTCAACCATTTTCTTAGATATTTTAATAATATAAGATGAATCTTGAAGTCCAGAAAGCAAACTATGAACAATCTAAGCTATTACCTATGAGAAACTTTCACTGGAAATGAATTATAGATACTATGAGATTTCCACTCTAGAAAGAAGTAGAGTTAAAATAAGGTTGCTGAGTTTTCCCAGAAAAACAATAATGGGGAACATTTACAATATATCATTTTATTGATACCTGTGGCTGTAATCTTCAAGGCCCAGTTCGAGACTAGGATGCGGTGGTGGGGATGGCGGTACTTCACCCTCAGCCCATCCATCACTGGGAAGCAACAGGTCTATAAAAAAAGAACAAATGAAGCTGTAGTAAACTGGATGCAGTGCTATTCAGCCTTGCTTTTGCTTCAGTCCATCTCTCAGACAAAATTTTAATCAACATATATAACAACTTTGAAATAGACAAGGCCTAACCTGGAACCACAGGCTAGGATTTAGCTCAGTTGGTGAAGTGCTGTTCTGCACTCTCTGAGGACCTGGGTTTGAACCACAAAAACAGAACAATAATGTGGCAATCCACTCCCAAAGCAATCCAGAAACAATCAGCCATTGAAAACCCCTTAGGGGTCGCTATGAATTGGACCCATCTCCACGGTATATAACAACAACAACCACCTGGAACTGAAAAACAGATGTCCCCTGTATGAGCAAACATATACCTGCTAACATGTGTCTACACTTGGGGAAACACTTGCAAATCAAGTCCATGCAATTTGTCCATGTTCTCCACTCATGAATAGCTGACACATACTCATTACCTGTGATTTGTGAATAATTAACCAAGCCATGTCTTTTATGCCTTAATATATTTATAAACAAGACTCTATAATGTTGCTGTTGTTGATATTGTTGTTAGGTGCCTTTGTGTCACGTCTGACTCATAGCGACCCTCTGAACAACAGAATGAAATACTCTCTGACACTGAGGGGCACATGATCCTGCTTATTTTTAATCCCGGTCTTGTTGACACTGTTGTCAGTCCATCTAGTTGAGGGTCTTCCGCATTTTCATCAACTTGCCACTCTCCCAAACATAATATCCTTCTCCAGGGATTGGTCCCTTCTGACTACATGTCCAAAATATGTAAGTCCCAGTCTAGACATCCTCACTTCCAAGGAGCACTCTGGTTGTACTTCTATGATAGACCTGTTGGTTCTCTTGGGAGTCCATGGTATATTCAATATTCATCTCCAGCACCATAATTCAAAAGCATCAATTCTTATTTCCCTTCTTTAATGTCTAGCTTTTACAACCATATGATGCCACTGAAAATATCATGGCATGAGTCAGGTACACCTTTATCATCAATGTGATATCTTTACTTATCAATACTTTAAAGAGGACTTTTATAACAGCTTGTCCCAATACAATGCATCTTTTGATTTCTTGACTGCTGGTTCCATGAGTGTTAATTGTAGAACCAGGTAAAACAAAATCGTGGACCTGAATCCTTTCTCCATTTATCGTAAAGATGATTGCTGACCCATTTGTAAGGTTTTTGGTTTTCTTGATGTTGAAGCGCAATCTATTCTGATGGCTATGTTCTTTGATCTTCATCAGCAAATGCTTCAAATCCTCCTCACTTTCAGCAAGTAAAGTTGTATGGTCTGCATAATGCCAGTTGTTAATGAGTCTTCTAATCCAGATGCCATGTTCTTCTTCATAAAGTCTAGCTTCACAGATTCTTTGCTCAGCATAGAGACTGAAGAGGTACAGTGAAATGATACAGCCCTGACACACACCTTTCCTGACTTTAAACCAGGCAGTGTTTCCTTGTTCTGATTGAATGACTGCCTCCTGGACCATGTACAGCTTCCTCATGAATACAACTAAGTGCTCTGGTATTCCACAATGTTGTCTGTAATTTATTATGATCCACACAGTCAAATGCTTTGCATAATCAATAAAACATAGACATCTTGCTGGTATTCTCTGCTTTTGGCCAATATCCATTTGATATCAACCATGATGTCCCTGATTCCATGCCCTCTTCTGAATCTGGCTTGATTTTCCACCAGTTCCTTGTCAACACACTGCTTCAGTCACTTTTGAATAATGCTTAGCAAAAATTTGCTTGTGTGGGATATTAACAATATCGTTCAATAATTTCTGCATTCTGCTGGATTCCCTTTTAGGAATAGGCACAAATATGGATCTTTTCCAGTCACTTGGCCAGGGAGCTGTTTTCTAAATCTCTTTGCATAAAAAAGTGAGCACCTCCAGTGCTGCATCTGTTTGGTGAAACATCTCAATCGGTATTCCATCAATTTCTAGAGCTTTGTGTTTTGCCATTAGCTTCAAGACAGCTTCCACTTCTTCCTTCAGTACCTTTGACTTCTGATCATATGCAACTTCTTGAAATGTTTGGTCACTCACCAGTTCTTTCTGATATAATGACTCCGTGCATTCCTTCCATCTTCTTTTGATGTTTCCTGCATCATTTAATATTTTCTCTGTAGAATCCTTCACTATTGCCACTGGAATCTTGAATTTTTTTCTTCCATTCTTTAAGCTTGAGAAAAACAGTATATTCTTCCCTTTTCATTTTCTATCTCCAGCTCGTTGCACATGTCATTTTAATATTTGATTTTGGTTTCTGGAGTTATCCTTTGAAATCTTCTGTTTAGGTCCTTAAAATCATTTAGGTCCATAAAGTCATTCAACAAATGGTGCTGCGAAACATGGTCATCCACATGCAGAAAAATGAAAGTGGATCCGCATCTCTCAATATACATGAGAGTTAACTCAAAATGGATAAAAGATCTCAACATAAAACCAGAAACTTTAAAACTTATAGAAGGCAAGATAGGCAATACACTCCATTATACAGGCATTAGAAAAGATTTCCTTAATAGGACTCCAATTGGTCAAGAAATTGCAACAAGAATAGATAAATCGGACCACATGAAATTAAAAAGCTTCTGCACAGCAAAAGAAACAATTAACAGAGTCAAGGAAACCTCCATGGAATGGGAAAAAATCTTTGCATTTTATACATCTGACAAAGGTCTAATGACTAGAATTTATAAAGAACTCAAGAAAAAAAAAAAAAAACCCAAAAACCAAACAACCCAATACACAAATGGGCAAAGGAACTGAGTAGACAGTTCTCAAATGAAGAGATCCATAAAGCCATGAAACACATGAAAAAGTGCTCAACATCCTTAGCCATTAGGGAAATGCAAATCAAAACTACGCTGAGATTTCACCTTACACCAGTAAGAATGGCCAAGTCCAATAAAACAAACAACAACAAATGCTGGTGAGGTTGCGGGGGAAAAGGGAACACTTTTACATTGTTGGTGGAGCTGTAAATTGGTGCAACCACTATGGAAATCAATATGGAGGTGCCTCAAAAAACTAAAAATAGATTTACCATATGACCCAGCTATAACACTATTGGGAATTTACCCAAAGGGAGATGGGTCATCATACCACAGAGACACGTGCATCTCCATGTTCAATGCAGCGCTTTTCACAATAGCAAAGATATGGAATCAACCAAAGTGCCCTTCAACAGAAGAATGGATAAAAATAACTATGGTATATATACACAATGGAATACTATTCAGCAATCAAGAAAAATGAAATAGGGTCATTCACCAGCAAAATGGATGGAATTAGAGAAAATCATTTTAAGTGAACGAACACGAGCTCAGAAAGAGAAACAACACATGTTCTCACTCATATGAGGGAGCCAATTCAAAATTACAAGAAGGAAAAATCCTACTCAAAGGTTGGATCATAATAAAAGGGGGGGAGGGAAGATAAGAATGATGCCAATATAAATGGACTAGCAATCGCATGTAATTGTTCTAATGAGATAAAAACAAAGACCACTACAGGAAAAGCTTCTATCTTAAACAGAACTGGAACCCAAGGACATATAGAAAAATACTACATAGTAAAAGATAGAGAAGACTTGGATGGGAAACTTAGATGGGAAGGGGGGAGGAGGGGAAGCATAGGCAAGGGTAAGGGGTAACCTATATGAATAATGTTTATCAAATTGCATATATGAAGATTGTCACAATGAAAAGCATGTCAAAATGAATCACATTATGATGTACATTAAAAATTTCTAATAAAAAAATCATTATGTCTTCCTTTTATTTTAGGTCCTTGACAATGAAGTGTTAGTTTCAGAGTCTCTTTTGACATGTAGTTTGGACTTTTTTTTACTTTTTTTTTTTAACCATTGCTTTCCTCATGACTGGTGTGTTTTTCATGTCATCCACAATTCATCTGGTGTTTGATCATTCTTGTACAATGCATCAAATCTGTTCTTGAGGTTGTCTCTGAACTCAGATAGAATACACTCAAGGTCCTACCTTGGCTCTTACACACTTGTTCTAATTTTCTTCACTTTTACTTTTAACCTGCAATTGAGCACTTGATCTTCTGATCCACAATCAGCACCTGGCCCTGTTCTGACTTTTATATTCAGATTTTCCATTGTCTTTTTTTCACAAATGTAGTCACTTTTGTTCCTGTATATTCCATCTGGTGAATTCTATATGAATAGTCCCAATTAATGTTTGTGAAAGACCATATTTGCATGAAAAGGTCATTGGTGTGATAAAATTCTACCATGTGATCTCCAGCAGCATTTCTGTCACCAAGACAATATTATCCAACTACTGAATCTTCTTGTTTGCAACTTCTGTATTCTAGTCTCCACTAATTATCAGTACATCCTCATTGCATGTTTGATCAATTGCAGATTGCAGATGCTGGTAAAAATCTTCCCTATCTGTATTTCTGGTCTTAGTGGTGGGTATGTAAATTTGAATAATAGTCATATTAAGTGGTCTTCCTTGTAAGGCATAAGGATATTATTCTATCCCTGACAGCATCATAATTCAGGAAGATCTTGAGATGTCTTTTTTGATGATGAATGCAACCCCATACAATTATCTGATTTAAAATGGCCCATGTCAGTCCATTTTAGCTCACTGATGTCTAGAATGGTCAATATTTATGCACTCCTTTTCCGTTTTGACTATTTCTAATTTTCCTAGATTCATACTGTGTTCATTCTACTTTTCAGTTCTTAATGGATGTTTATAATTGTTCTTTCTCATTTTGAGTCATGCTACATCAGTTGGAGGATCCTGGGGCTTTACTTCTTTCCTGTCACTAAGGCTGATTCCACTTTGATGAAGCAATTCTTCCCTAGTCATCGTTTGAGTGCCTTCCAACCTGAGGGGCTCATTTTCTGGCACTATATCTGCCAGTTTTTCTCTGCTATTCATAAAATTTTCAATGACTAGTTGTTTCAGGAGTAGGTTAGTCATGTCCCTCTCCCTAGTCTGTTACAGTCTGGAAGCTCACCTGAAACCTGGCTGCCAGGTCCTCCCATTTTTGCAGGGCTTCAGAGAGGGCAGAGCACCACTCTAACAACTGAGCTAAACTGCAGCCCCTCTATAATGTGGACTCT
>VMDO01017738.1:0-13108 GCA_007922755.1 Pedetes capensis
TGATTGCCCTGGCCAGAACTTCAATTACTATGTTGAATAGAATAGGAGAAAGAGGACATCCTTGTCTTGTTCCAGATCTAAGCGGAAATGGTTTTAGTTTAAAAATATGGAACGCTTCATGAATTTGCATGTCATCCTTGCGCAGGGGCCATGCTAATCTTCTCTGTATCGTTCCAATTTTAGTATATGTGCTGCCGAAGCGAGCACAGGGGCCACATTTTCTTGAACGTTGCCTCTGAGTTCCTGAGCTGGAGTCAAATATATCCTTGAGATGTCTTGGGAAGTTGAATAGCATTTTAATTGAGAGGCTAGGAGTTTGTATTTCAGCTTCACTATTTGCCAGCACTGTGAACTTGGGAAAATCCCCGATTCATGCTGAATCTGTAAAATGGGAAGAGAAAGGGGGAAAGAAGGGATGAGAATGTTAATGATTATAATGATGCACATGACTTTACCTGCCACTTGTCTGCTTTGGGCTGGAGTAGGGATGGAAGTGGTGTTGCTGGAGTCCCAACAGACTGACACTCACCCTAGAGAGATAGAAAGTAATGGTGAAAATCAGAGAAAGGAGATTTAATCAATGAGCACATGGGGAAGAAGAATAAATAAAGGGATCTACTGATCCCAAGTTCTTCTTCTGGGTACTGATACGAGCTTTAGATTTTATTTATTTTTATTTGGTAGTACTGCTGGGCCAAATCCAGGGCCTTGCACATACCTTTTGCGTGCACATAGCCACCGAGCTCCCACCTAGCCCCCTTTTAATTTTTTAATCTTGAGACAGGGTCTCACTAAGTTATACATGCTGCCTCTGGCTTAGAACCTGCAATCCTCCTGTCTCAGGCTTCCTAGTTGCTGGGATTACAGGTTGAGCCACTGTACCAGCCTGAACTTTAGGTTTAAATAGAAGAAGAACTGGGTCAGGGGCAGGAGGTCTGCATAATGAAGCAGTCTGGTCAGAGGGTGGTCTGATTGATCGTTCTCTCAGTTCCTATTCTGGGAAGTGGTCTGAAAAAGTCCTTAGTGCTTGAGGAGAGCAATCTAGTTCCCATGAGATGATAACTCCTGCTTCAAGGTGCAGCCTCACCATCCTAGACAATTGTCCTCATTGAGGGGGAGTGGTCTGTCCTGAGATGCTTGGGGATAGTTTTGGTTTCCTGTCATATAGATGTTTATTGATCATTCCTATTGTTTCTGGAATCTAAGGCAACTGCATGAGAAAGTGATTTAAGAGGAAAGATTAAAGAGGCAAAAGTAGAACCAGAGAGGGACAAAGTGGAAGTTAGTTAGGCCAATGACCTATGTCCTCCTTCACTTTTAGTTACCTTGTGGGCTCAAGTGAGGAGTCAATGCCTGTTAGCAAAGACAGTTTCTAAGTTCTGGTTATGGTGGGAGGGTGGAAGAGGGGTGGGGTAGGCAGTAATCTGTGGATCTTTTCTGAGGTAAAAGAAGTGGGTCATGAAAATCATGTTACTCTGGCCTGTCACAGTTGTGAATGCCTCTCTTTGCCAGTGAGGTGCTGCTGGGTCTGGGGGCTGTGGGGTGTAGGAGCAGTGGTCTCCTTCTATTTCTCTGGAGAGTTAGCATAAGCACATCAAACCCCAAAGAAGTTTCTTCTCCAAATTCATGATGACAGAATATACAGAATATAAATGGTATAGTTAGTATGAGGATGAAATAGAAAGGGTTGAGGCCTTGGTTTGGCTAAATCAGCTTTGTGTTCAACATATAAGAAGGGCTTCCCCATTTCCTTAATAGGACTCCAATAGCTCAAGAAATCGTAATAAGAATAGATGAATGGGATTACATGAAATTAAAAAGTTTCTGTACAGCAAAGGAAATAATCAACAGACTCAAGGAAGTCCCCACTGAATGGGAAAAAAATCTTTGCATCCCATACATTGGACAAAGGACTAATTTCCAGAATTTATAAAGAACACAAGAAAGCAATTCCCAGGAAAACAAATAACTCAGTATACAAGTGGGTAAAGGAACTGAACAGAGTTCTCAAATGAAGAAGCTCGTAAGGCCATGAAACACATGAGAAAATGCTCAATATCCCTAGCCATTAGGGAAATGCAAATCAAAACAACTCTGAGATTCCACCTTACTCCAGTAAGCATGGCCAAGATCAATAAAACAAATAAAAACAAATGCTGGTGAGGCTGTGGAGAAAAGAGAACCCTCTTACACTGCCAGTGGAGTTATAAATTGGCTCAAACACTTTGGAAATCAATATGGAGATACCTCAGGAAATGAAAAATAGATCTACTATATGACCCAGTTATATGACTATTGGGAATATACCCAAAGGGAGATGAGTCATCATGCCACAGAGACACCTACATCTCCATGTTCAATGCAGCACTTTTCGCAATAACAAGGATATGGAATCAACCAAAGTGTCCATCAACAGAAGAATGGATAAAAAAGTTATGGTACATATGCACAATGGTATACTACTCAGCAATAAAAAAAAAAGAAGAAGAAAAGAACTGTCACTTTGCAGAAAAATGGATGGAACTGGAGAAAATTATCTTCAGTGAATGAACACAAGCCCAAAAAGAGAAATACCACATGTTCTCACTCATATATGGTAGCTGAATCAAACTAAAAGGAAGGAAAAAATCCTATACATAAATTGGAACATAATAAAAAGCCCATGTAAACTTAGTGTGGAAGGGACAATTTAAGGAGTGGAAAAAAGGAGGGAGGGATCTAGCAAAAGGAAGAGATGATAGAAGATGGGAGGGGGAGGAGGGCCGATGAAGAGCAAAGGAGAGAGAGGTCAACCTCAAAGTAAACAGCCCAACTTTAATAGTTCAGGAAATAATAATACCAATAATACCAAAGGATGGCAATAATGTAAATGCACTAGATTACTCATGTAATACTACAAAAAATGTAAAAATATAGATCAGTGTAGAAAAAAGTTTGGACTTAAATCAAAATCGGGATGCACGTATATAGATAAATATTCCCACACAAAGACATACAAGTAGAAAGGAAGCCATTGGTGTGTGGGGGGGTAGGTTGGGAGAGAAGGGGCACAAGAGGGTAAGGGGGAAGTTATGTGAGCAATGTACATTGAAACACATTATGGAAATGTCACAATGAATACATGTCAGAATGAAACTTACTAAGTTGTACATTAAAAATTTCCAGTAAAAAAAAAAAAAAAAAAAAGGGCTTCTCTAACCAGACCTTTGGAATGCTCCCATGTAGCTCTCTCTTAGTTGACAGTCTCTAGCTCAGACCCATTTCTTTCTTTCTTCACTTTCAGAAGCCTCCAAATCTTTGTCCTTCTTCATCTGGAGCCTCAAGCATCCTCAGTCCTTTATCTTAGGGTGTGAGCCTGTTTTGGGGGAGACATGAGGAGCGTGGGTAGGCAGGTCTGGGGCATGGGTCCTAGAATCTGCCTGCAAAACCTCGGTCTTTGTATTTCGTATATAAAAAAATTTATACTCAGTAGAGAAATTAGATTCATGTGCCTGACACAGAATCTGAAAGTGTTTCAATCTGCTGTACATAGGGTCGCTATGAATCAGACTCAATTCGATGGTACCCAATAACAACAACAGAGAAATTATAGTACAGAATAGGTTTATTAAAGATAATACACTTTTAAGGAAGAGTTACAGGAAAAACTGAGGCACCTGAAGGTTAGGTAGATCTGCAAAGGGACTTGGAACAACTTTCATTCCCTGGGTAAATTGGCATAAGGATATCTCTATTCCCCAGGGGAAGGCAAAGACACAGAAGAATTAAGCAGGCTTTCCAGAAAAGGGAGAGATGTGTACTAGGTCATTGGAGAGAAAAGAGCAGAGGAGCAGAGAGAAAGAGAGGATGAGAGAGGAATGGAAAAGACAGGATGATGTGCGTTCTTTTTAGTTTTATTCAAACTAAAGGGATTGCCCAGTGCAACATCAGCCCTGTGTGCCCAGCTCTGAGCACCTAGTGTGAACTGTGCCTAGGGTCTTTGTTTTGTAAATGGCTCAAGGGCTTGGGTAGGGTGTGGAATCCATTTGAAAATGTCCTTCTGACCTCACCTGCTCATGGATTGGGAGAATCAATATTGTAAAAATGGCTATACTACCAAAAGCAATGTATAGATTTAATGTAATCTCCATTAAAATTCCAATGACAGGCTTTGTAGAAATAGAAAAAATAATCCTAAAATTCATTTGGAAACAGAAAAGATCATGGATAGCTAAAGCAATCTTAAGTTGCAAAAACAGCAGGCAGGATCACAATACCTGACTTCAAACTATCCTACAGGGCTACAATGGCAAAAAACAGCTTGTTACTGGCACAGAATAGGCTTAAAGACCAATGGAACAGAATTGAAGATCCAGAGACATACCCATACAACTATAGCCACCTGATTTTTGAAAAAGGGTCTAAGGACATTCAATAGAGAAAAGATAGCCTCTTCAGCAAGTGGTGCTGGGAAAACTGGATATCCATTTGCAGAAAATTAAAAGTAGACTCATATTTCTTAATTTGCAGGAGAGTCAATTTGAAATGGATAAGAGACTTCAACATAAAACCAGGAAACTTAAAACTACTAGAAGAAAAGATAGGAAACATGCTCCAATACACAGGCATAGGAAAGTACTTCCTTAATAAGTCTCCAATCTCTCAGGAAACAGCACCTAGAATTGACAAATGAGATTACATGAAATTAAAAAGCTTCTGTACAGCAAAGGAAACAATCAGAGTTAAGGGGGAGCCCACAGGAATGAGATAAAGTCTTTGCATCCTACACATCTGACAGAGGACTAATTTCTAGAATACACAAAGAACTGAAGAAAGCAAATTCCAAGACAACAAATAACCTAACACATAAGTGCATAGTTTGCAAAGGAAGTTTGCAATGAACAGATAGTTGGACAGATAGTTCGCAAAGGAAGAAGTTCAAATAGCCAAGAAAGAAGAAGTTCAAAGGGCCAAGAAACACATGAAAAATGCTCAATATCCCTAGCCACTAGGGAAATGGAAATCAAAAAAACACTGAGATTCCATCCCAGTAAGAATGGCCAAGATCAAAACAAACAAACCAACAAAAAACCAAATAACAACAAATGCTAGTGAGGATGTAGAGAAAAAGGAACTCCTTTACAATGCTGGTGGGACTGTAAGTTAGTTCAACCACTTTAGAAATCAATATGGAGATACTTTAGAAAACTAAGAATAGAACTGCCATATGACACAGCTATACCATTCCTGGGAATATACCCCATGGGAAATAAATCATCATATCACAGAGACATCTGCATTTCCATATTTAATGCAGCACTTTTCACAATTGTAAAGATATGGAACCAACCAAGATATTCATCAACAGAGGAATGGACAAGAAATTATGGTATATTTTGGAATATTACTCAGCAATAAAAAGAATGAAATGTTATTTGCAGCAAGATGGATGGAACTGGAGAATATCATCTTAAGTAAATGAACCCCAAAAGAGAAACACCATATGTTCTCACTCATATGTGGGAGTTAAATCTAACTTAAAGGAAGAAAAAATTATATATAAATGATCAATCAAGCTTATCTAAGAAGGGAAAATGAAAGCAGAGTAGAAACAAGGGGTAAGGGTATAGTGTGGGGGAGTGGAGGTTGAGAAAGGGGGAAAGGAGAAGGGAAATAATGTGGAGGGATAAAGAGGGAGAGAATAATCCCCAGATGATAAAATAATACAAATACATGGGGAAAGAAAAGGAGAATATAATCCATAAATTCATATAATTTAGGTTCTGTGAAATATGTAAGTTGATGAAAATGTAACTAAAAGCAATGTAGTAGTTGCCTAATGGAAATAGCAAATGCTTCATTACTCTGTACCTCACCAACATTTGTAAATAAGGGGGATATAATTAAAAAAAAAAAAAAAAAAGGAAATGTCCTTCCAATGTCCTCAGAGACCCATGTGGCTTCTTCATGGCGGAACTGTAGGAGCCATTTTCAGCCCCCTTTTCTTTCATCTTGCCTGCTAAGGCCTTAACTAGCTACCTAACAAGCTCAGAGTGTCCCAGGTTTCCTTTGCTGGGTAGGAGAAAGTACAGTCTCCCAGACCTGGAGGCAAAAGGGGAAAGGAAGGATGTTGGGTGGTCTTGACTTCAGGGGACAACTTACCTCTTTCATGTCCTCCTGTTTTTCTTTTGTATTGACTTTAGATATCTAGAAAAGAAAATCAAAGTAGATTTTTACATTGTGAGAATTAATTTTCTAGTTAAATCTAGTTGAAATATCCTGTCACCTGTTAGCATTGTTCTTGATCTTTATGAAATAAACAACAACAACAGCAAAATCTTTTTGCTGACCTTGAATTACTGGACCAAACCCACTTTTATTTACTTTGTCCTAGGAAACCCATGAATACTTCCCTAGTTTCTCTTTTTCTTAGCTACAGTTGGTGAGTAGGTGTGTGGTCTTGCAGCAATCCTGTGGTATTAATATTGGTGGCAGTGCTGCTGCTGCCACAGAATGGCCAGCTTTTATCTTAGGGGAATCCAAACATGTCTGGGCTTGTCTGCTGAACTGGTAGGGCAGGCTTGCAAAGGACTGTGTGTCTGAAGATTATAAATTCTTTCTTCAAAAAGTCAGGAGAAGCAGACACAATAAGTTTAGGCTGATAACCAATCTTAGATTAAAAAGGAGATAGTGATTTGTGTCGCTAATCAAAGGTCCCCTGCTTAGAGAGGGCTTCTTGGATATCCTGTCTAAACAGATACTCTCCCCACACCATTATCTCTTCTAATCTCCCACAGCTTAACATTTTTCTTCATGATGCTCATTACATCTAAAATGATCTTGCCCATTGCTTGGTTAGCTCATTGATCATCTTCTTCCTCATTAACTAGAAATGGAGTTCCATGATATTGGGGAGTTTTTTTTCTTTTATTTCTGTTCTAGTCCCCAGGCCTAGGACAGTGTCTAGTATGGAACAGGTGTGCAGTGAGAGAATGCGTATTTTACAGCTGGGCTTTTCTCTAACTCAATCTCATGAATTTAGGTATGCATCCTAAAAGGGAGACATTTGTAAGTTAAGAACTGAAAGACTAGCTTCATAAAATTATGTCAAATAGTGGGACCCATGGAATGCCTTAACAGATCCTGGGTAACTCAAAAGCAGGGCTGTGGCCCAGAGCCCTTTCTCCCTTAGCTCTTTGGAACCTCTATGTCACCCAAATATGCTCACTTAAGCCTGTCAGCCATTTGAGACGTGTCCCACAGTGGTAGCCAGAGGCTTCAAGCCTTGCATCTAGGCTTGAAGAGCATCTAGGAAGATGAGGATTTTAGAGTCCTCTGCCAGGAGGCCCTTAAGTCATGTTTTGGGATTCACGGGCATTCTTTTCAATCCAGACTTTGACCACAAATAAGAGACAATGATATAGTCTCCCTGTTGTCTCCTAGGGAATGCAGCAGGGCAAACATTATATAGGCAGCCACGATAGGGGAAGCTGGCAGGAAGAAGAAAGGGAATTAAGCAGCCCTCTGCAGCAACCTGCTTCTCAGCCAGCTTTTGAGACATGATTATCAATGTGAGCTTCCTCTGAGACAAATGGCTTGATCTGGTTATCAGTCCTTCCTTGGTAGGACTTCCTTTGCAAATAGCAAGGATGGCCGGTAGACAGTGTGTAGTCTGTTACTGGCAACTCACTTTACACATGAAGACAACAGATAGACAACAGGAACCTCCATGTCCAGGCTAGGAAGGGGGGATTCTGGTTTGAGGTAGGGCCCCTCCTGTGATAAACAGGCAAACCTGTTTTCCAGCCCAAGGAGGCCAGCCTAAACCAAAAAGTGAGAGAAATATGAGGTACCAGAAGCAACGGTGAAAAGGAAGGGGAAAAAAATCTATCCCCTTAATGAGACAGGGACTTAAAAGCCCCTGAAGCTTTCCCTGGACACAGTATCAAGATGCCCACAGAAGCCTGCAGGTGTCTGAGGATGCCCAGAGGAGTTTGTAGATGTTCAGAGACACTCACAGCCTCATTTCTGGACCTACGCACTTCCTGACCTCTAACTCAGAAGTGTGGATGCAGCTCTTCACAGATCTTCCCTCCCAGATGGGCCCACTTCCGATTTCTATGTCAGAAAGCATGACCTACTCTTTCCCTTTGTTTTTCCATTTCCTTTCTCTATTCAACAGCTGAAATCCCCAGTCTGCTTGCCCAGACACTCAGGGCACTCTCCTTTTTTCCAACACTAAATAAAAATCCTTTAGTTCCCTTCTGGAACCACTTTTAAATTCTTTTATAAATGTTACCATGGACCTACTTATACTACCAGATCTCTGCTAACACTCAGATCTATCCCTTACTAACAGCCGTACAATTGCATAAGGAAGAAGGGGAGAGCAGAGAAGACTGATGTTAGGTTGGTGATGATGTGAATGCTCTTTCTTTCATTAGATAGCTTTGGAATATGCTCCAGGTATTTAACTTTTCTGAAGATGAAGGCGCCTGACTCATGCCATGGTATTTTCAGTTGCATCATATGGTTGTGAAAGCTGGACATTGAAGAAAGGACACAGGAGAAGAATTAATGCTTTTGAATTATGGTGTTGGAGATGATTATTGAATATACCATGGGTTGCCAAAAGAACCAACAGATCATGTCCTAGAAGTGCAACCAGAGTGCTCCTTGGAAGCAAGGATGGCTAGACTGTGTCTTATGTATTTTGGACATGTAGTCAGGAGGGACCAATCCCTGGAGAATGGCATCATGTATGGGAGAGTAGGAGGGCAATGAAAAAAAGGAAAACCTTCCACTAGATGGATTGGCACAGTGCCTGCAAAAATGGACTTGAACATAAAAAAGATCATGTGTCTGGCACAGAATAGGGGAGTGTTTTATACATACGGTCTCTATGAGGTAGACGCAACTCAATGGCACCTAACAACAACAACAACAATGACAACCATCCTTACTTTTAATTATCTGTTAAATGGAGGTAAAATATCACTTACGGTTTGAATCTGAAATGTTCCCCCAGGCTCATGTATTGGGGTGGTAGTTGCCAGTTGATGGGATTTAGGAAAGCGATCGGATGCTGAGGGCTGGGACATAATCAATGGGGTAATCTCTTGATGGATTGATAATATGATGGCATTATTGGTTAATGGTGTAAAGTAGGAGGTGGGGTCTAGTTGAATGAAGCAGGTCACTGGGGTGTGTGTCCTTGGGGTTATATCTCACCCTGGCCCCTTCTTGTATCTCTTGCTTTTTGTTTCCTGTCGACCATGCAGTGAAGAGGCTCCTCCACCATCCACTGTCATGATGTTCTGCCTCATCATGGGCCTGGAATCAGTGGAGTCAAGGACTGTAGACTGAAATCTCTGAAACCATGAGCCGAAGTAAATCTTTCCTTCCCTTAAGTTGTTCATATGTAGTGTTTTGGTTGTAGCACTGAAAACTAATATAATACATACAGTAGATTCAGGGTAATCCTTTACAGCCTGTGGATTTGTCCATGGTCTTGCTCTTCCTGCTGCTACAGGGAATGACTACTAGTTAGTGACTCAGGGCAGCAACTGATAGTAAGGAGTGGCTCTGTCAGTGGGTACAAATAAGGACCAGAGTCTTTCATTCAACACAGTTAGATAACCTCTGCCCTTACCTATCTGGGGGATGTCCACCTGACTTCCCAAGGACTCCTTAGTCACCTTTTTTTAATTGTTCCTTTTCTCCTCTAAGTGTCCCCTTCATGCTATTTCATTTGACTTCCAGTCAGAACAGGGCTGGTGTTTTAGTTACTGCTTTATCTTCAGCAAGTAGTGTGGAGCTTGACCTGAAGGGGGCACTTATGACCTACTGAACTTGATTGAATTGCTTATTCTTGGCCCTGTACAGCTTACTCTGAGGGGCTGGGTTACCTTCCCAGAAGCTTTACCTCCTAGCTTGGACTACTTTTCAGCTTCCCAGCCTCCTACATCTGACCTTGTCTACCATCTAAATAAAGGACAGGTCAAAATGCCCTGATTCCTCTCTTGCCAACCCTTTGCTAGCATTATTAGACACTTTGTCCTCCTGACACATTTTGTATAAAAATACATCTAAAAAATTGAAAATATTCAAAGGTAATCACTCTAATCATTCCTGCTTACATTCTTTTCAGAAATTTTGCAAGTTGATTGTCTGCAGAGAATAACTAACTTTGATCACCAGTTTCCCAATTTGTAAACACTGCTCAGATTTTTAGTGTTTGGGGGATTTATACCTAAATTCTCAGCATTTCAATGTATTTATGATTATAGACAGTTTCACTTCTTTGAATCAATAGCAATTAATTGCGTAGAAGGGGATTCTGGCAAAGGGTGGGTGGGCCAGTTACAGATTCAGTCGTATGTCACAAGATTGCTTAATACAAACCTGTGCTAGAGTTTATTTGCTTGAAGGCTGCACTGTTTTCAAACTAATGTTTTCAGAGAACAATGTTAGACTATTGGGTCATGGATAAATTGAATAATAGTGATGCTCTTCTACTTTAAGGAAAAATAAAATAATGAATGGAAGGTTTTCTCAATTTTAAATTTTCTTGCATTTGATTATGTGGCTTCCCTGGGAGTCAAGGCTAGCTGGTGAGCAATGTATGCATGAGTAAAATGTTAAATACATATCTGAGAAGTGATCCCTTAAAAATTTAGTGTTGTTATTTCTTGAACATAGGGCTGGGGTTTAGCTCAGTTGGTAGAGTGCTGCTCTGCACTCTGTGAGGACCCAGGTTTGACCCCCAGCACTGCAAAAATGTGAGAAGGATGTGGCACTCCACTCCCAAAGCCACAGCCATTAAAAACACTATAAGTGTTGCTATAAGTCGGACCTGACTCCATAGCACCTAACAACAACAACATTTCTTGAATATAGGAATATAAGTATATATCCTATAGTTACGTTTTACTATTGGCCAAATTATTATTTGTATGGTGGAATTCAGTGTATAATGAATGGGAAATAAATAATATATGATTTGAAGTTTTGTTGTTGTTAGGTGCCTTTAAGTTGGGTTCAACTCATACGGACCCTATGTACAACAGATGAAACACTACGTGGCACCGTGCCATGCCTAGCACTATATCTCTGGTTCTATTCTGTTCATAGGGTTTTTGAGGGCTGATTATATCAGGAGTGGGCTACTGGATCCTTTTCCCAAGCCTACAGTACCTGGTATTCTTAGTCTCCCATCCAAGGACTAACCAGGCCAGACCCAGCTTAGCTCCTGAGGTCTGATGAGTTCGGATGCCAGGGTAATATGGCTATAGGCTATGATTTGAATTAAATATAAAAATATACATAGTACACTTATGTAAATAAATATTTATAAATATTTATATATTTATATCTCTTGATGTTTTGCTGTAACACTATTATGGATCTCCCCATGAATAAACTTGAGAGTCATTGTAGTCCTAATTGAGTGTTCAATATGAGTTTTTGTACAGTGCACCAACTAAAGCAATTATGCAACTGTTTCTTGTGTGGCTGACAGTGTGCTAGGTCTGGGTGTGACCAAGTGTGGGATGATTAGGAAGCTCCTTAATGGATTCACTGGTTTTATTTTTATTTACTTATTTTTTGTGGTACTTGGTGGTTGTACTCAGGGCTTCACACATACTTTGCAAGTGCTTTACCACTGGGCTGTGCCTCCAGACCATTTTTATTTTTTATCTTGAGATGGGGTCTCTCTAAGTTACACAGGCTGCCTCTGGCCTTGAACCTGCAACCACATCTGGCTGGACTCACTGTATTGATTAGGTTTTCCTCAAGGCAGATGATGAGAGTTAATCTACATTTCATGCTGTATATGTTAAAGGGTGCCTGCAGCTGTACCACTGTGGCATCCAGTCCCATCATATCTTGGAAGCTAAGCAGGATGGGGTCTGATTTGTACTTAGATGGAAGACTGCCTGGGAATACCAGGTGCTATCGCCTTGGGAGAATGATCTGGCAGCCCACTCCCCAAAATCAACCTGCCATTGAAAACCATATGAGTAGCAAAGATGCACTGACAATGGTGCTGGGCATGGCACAGTGTTGAGTGGTATTTTGTCTGTTGTACTTAGTGTCGCTATGAGTTGGATACCAACTAGAGGGTACCTAAAAACAATGATAACAGGTGAAAGATCAAGCAGTTCAAACCAATCAATTTCCATGAATGTGTCTGCAGACACCCTGATATACTCAGGATGGGATCTGGAAGGACAGTGGTGAACTTTCCCATCCTCACCTCCTCTCCCCCTACAGCCTGCCTCAGTGGTCAGCTCCCCCTGCTCCAAGTGCAGAGATTCAGGTTTAGTGGAAAACTTTGCTATTAGTGATATTACCTCAAATGCCTGGTTTTAGCTTCTTTGCCCTATGGTTCAGATCTGAAATGTCTCTCAAAGGACCATGTGTTAAAGGCTTGGTCCTCAGCCTGTGGTGCTTTTGGGAAGTGGTGGAATGTTAAGAGGTGGGGCCTATTTGGAGGAAATTAGGTCACTGGGGTTGTGCCCTTGAAGGGGATATTGAGACCCTACCCCTTCTAATATCTCTCTTTGCTTCCTGGACACTGTGAGGAGAGCAGCTTCCTCTGTGCTCCCACCATAATGTGCTACCTCACTACAGACCCAAAAGCAACAGGCCAACCAGTCATGGACTGAAACCTCTGAAACTATGAGCCAAAATAAACCTTTCCTTCTTATTAGTTGACTTATTCAGGTATTTGTTACAGTAAGAGAAAGCTGACTAATGCAAGTACCTTCATCTGTATAGTAAGAGATAGATTTCAAATGTCTCTCCCAGCTCCTTGGCTACCTGGGGTGATGTTTACTGTTTGAAAGCCTGCTGCACAGTTGTAGGAAGTTAGAGCTAAGTTTTTTGTTGGTGTTGTGATAGTTGTAGGACCAGGGAACTGAGAATATCTATATCCACTTACTGCTTCTTCCCTCAGTTTTCTAGCTGAGGGTGTTGTTTTAATAGTAACCAAATGGATCTCAAACCCCTGCTGCATTCATACCTGACCAATAACTACTGACCTCCAAGGCATGGCTTTGGTGGAAGCTGAGGTGGAGATCCCAGTGGCACCCTAAGGACTTACATGAGGCTTCTGCCCTGCTCC
>VMDO01017738.1:13208-44154 GCA_007922755.1 Pedetes capensis
GTTTAGGTTAGGTTTCTAGAGGTAGACCCTGGGAACAGAAGACAGGTACAGTAGTTTATTAAGGAAGGACTCTTAGGGGAAAGCTTTGAGGGAATGCAAAAAGAGAATAGTCAAGATGAAGAAGCCAAGCAAAGGCACGGTTCCATGAACACTCAACAGACTTGTTATATGGAGCACAGGGGCATGATGGACACCTCAGAACTTGTTTCATCTGAGGCAAAGGCATTGGGTGTTTATATTCCTGCACATTGAGTCACTAGTCAGGTGTTACTCTGACGGTAGAGGTGGTGGGGTTGGACATCAACTCTGGGGCACTCATGATTCTAAATACATCTGGGTACAGTGTCTCCAGGATAATCCTCCTAAGAAGGTGGCAGATGCAACCATTGAGAGCAAAGCAGCACAGAGAAGCTGAAGGATGGGGCACAGAGCTAGTACAGGGGACCCAAGGGAATCTGGATGGAGAGGTGGTGCAAGAGAGAAGGAGATGTTTTAGGTGGGCTCACCATGCAGGGTTAGGAAGTGTGAACGTGTGTACTACTGTGGTTCTCACTTTTCACCAGTGATTGCTCTGTGCACTGACCCATGTGATTGCTTCTCCTCTTTGGGGGTGGGGGGAAGCTCTGTGTTAGTTTGCTTTTTGTCACTGTGACCACACACCTGAGGAAAGCAACTTAAAGGAGGAAAGATTCATTTTGGCTCATGGTTTCAGAGGGTTCAGTCCACTGTCTCTTGGCTCTATGTGCTTCGGGAGAACATCATAGGTGCAGAAGGATATGGTGGAGGAGGGCTGTTCAGTTCATGGCAGATAGGAAGCAGAAGAGGGATACAGGAAGGTCCCAGGATGAGATATCGCCCCAAAGACACTCCCCCAGTGACCTACTTTGTTCTACTAGGCCCCACCTCCTACCTTTCACCACCTCCCAATAAGCCAATGTGTGAATCCATCAAGAGATTAATCTATTCTTTAGCTCAGAATCTTCATGATCTAATTATCTCTGGAAATGCTGTCGCAGACACACTGAGCTGAGAGGTGTACCGTACTAGTTCCCTAGATGCTTCTTAATCCAATCAAGTTGACAATCAAAATTAACCACCACAATCTCTGTGGAGGGGAGGGAAGGAAGAGAGGCAGGCAGAAGGCAGAAACCTGGAGAAGGAGCATAGAAATATACCTCTCTCCAGTAGCTACCTCTGCCTTCTTCAGAGAGTGACTGTTGGAGCTAAAGACCATGAATGCAAGCATGCTCTGTAAAGTATAAGATCCTGACTAATGAAAGCTCTTGTTAATAAGTGATTTGTCCAAGTTACCTGACTTTGGTCAGATATTGTGTCTGGAAATTTAAGGATGTTTTCTTTGCATTATGTGGTCTCATTGCACAGTTCTTTGTAAACCAGGGTAAGGAAAATAAGCTTTGCAGTAGTTATTTTATGACTTAATTTTGTAGTTACCTCACCCCCTCCAATGATTGAGTAGTTTCTCAAAAGTGTTAGCTTTCACTGGTGATGGTATAATAACTTTTCCAGAATATAAGGAGCTGTTTTTTAAAAATTAACTCTGGTGCCACGGGGTCTGTAACAACTGCACATAAGAAATGACACTATCTGAGGGACATGTGATGAAGGCAAAAGATCTCTGTTTTATAGTTGGTGGTTGGATGGTGTCATTAGTGACACCAGAATATTTGATGCATTTTCTGAGCAAAACATTACCTCATATGGCCTGATGGTGTAGGGACCAGGGTATAAAATATCTGAAGTTGGAACTAACCTAGGATATATATTATATGTAATCCCTTTAAATGATACTTATCAACCTTAAAAACAACCTTAAATCCACAACAAGAAATATATTTAGGATACATAGGTGAATAACAATGGTTAAGAGCATAGAGTCCAACATGGATTGTCCGGGTCCGAATTCAGTCTCTGCCACTTGCTAGCTGTATAATCTTGGGCACATTACTTAAATTCTCTGTGCCTCAGTTCCTTCAACTACAAAACTGGGGTAAAAATGGTCCCACCTCATGAGAGGACCTTGCAGCTTAAATGAGTTCATGCGTGTAAATGCACTTGGCACAGTCCCTGGCACATATTAAGCTTTATATGAGTGTTTGCTAATAATATCTACATTTGATCCTGTACACACATACAGTGGTCCTTTGGGACTCAACCACAATCAGTTCTGGAAGGCTGGTCAAATGCTGATCAGTTCGAGCGCTTTTTTTCCATAAGAAATAATGTAAACGTATTTGGTTCCGGCACCAACTAAATGCCAAATTCAGACACATGTACGACACTCACATACTTTGCAATATGTTCTTTTTAAAAATTCAATCATTGTTCTTACTATTTTCCTCCTCTCATTTTTTAGTGATAGGAACTTTTCTTGAGTGTGAATATGACAGAATGGTATACACTTTTATATATATGCTTAAAAACAAAACAAAATAAACACCCATGAGATCACGAACACAGCACCAGGAGAGATCTTTACTGCTTGAAATCAAAGCACAGAATGATTCTTTTCCTTTCACCCAGAAGTGTCCTGGATATATGTGGTTGTCATACAAGTTTTAGCACAGTGGATGAGGACTGGGCAAGTGGTTGAGCACTGAACTGGAATTCTCTTGAAAATGCTGGGCGAGAACTGAAATGTTCATGCACAGAGCAGTTTGAGTGCAGAGGTACCAATGTACTTCTACCCAAATAATTGAAGCAGAAATTTATCATGTGTAATGTGTGCTAATATTTTCTACTCTATTTTCATTAAAAATATAATTTGCCATCATCTATTGGATTTTAAATTACACTGTCAAAAACAGCATCTCAGAGTCTTGTGGATAACATCAGCATTCCTCTAAGCAGCAATGCTACAAAATAGGCAACTTTATTGAAGTATTTATAATGTCACCTACCAGCCCTCCTTGGTAAATTAACTATTTAAGACTTCTAGAATCAAAGGAGAAGGAGATGCTAAAGCTTAAGAGCTTGGCCTGGGACACAGAATTTGAAAGCTACAAAATGATGGGACTTGGTTATTGGAACTCTGGATTGGGGAATTCTGAGGGACTGGAGAGGAGAGGAAGAGAGGAAGACTTTCCAGGATTCCTGCTGTGTCCCTTGAAGGTCTGCTCTTAGCAAGTACAATGAATAGTACCACTCTCCAGCCCCTCTGTCTCCTGTCCTTTCCTGAGGAAATATGTTGTTGGCCGGACCTCAGTGATTGGAAACGGTAGATAAAGGAAGACCTTGTTCCTGCCCCCACGTCCCCAGGTAAATCGTCTGGGGGTCAATAAAATGCCTTTGTGTTTGTTAGTGTTGGTTGATTTGTTTCCAAATGGGAAAGAGGTTGTGCTTTCATTGTGAAATGTTTCTTTTCTCTCCTTCTGATGATTATAAGTGCCCCAGAGATGAGGTGAGGCCTATAAACCTAGTGCATAGTGCAAATCCACAATAAAATTATGTGCATCTTTAAAAGTGGCCTCCCTTCTTATAATTGCCCTGATTCAATGCTATAAACTTTTGACTTGAGATATTAAATGCGTGAAAAAGAAGGCATGTCACATTCACTCAAATGTGTTAGACTGATTAAAAATGAATTCCTAATGAGGAGCCATGCCAGTAAAATCATAATTAAAACTGTGCTTCAAATGATCAGGACTGGCTTTTATTTTATGTTTTGTGGCACAGTATTTCCCAGAAGGTTATGACTGCATATGGCAGGGGTGGAAAATGGAGACATGGAAATGAGGTCATAGCCAAGTGGGTAAGAGGCATCACCATTGGCAGCCAAACCAAATCTGCTTCCTATGCAAATGATGGCCCAAGGGCTGGCAGAAGAGCCATTAAGATCTTTGTTAACTCCTGACTCATCGCCATCTGCTCTCCAGTAGTGCTGTACTAAATGGGCAATGTTGTAACATCTGGGTAAAATTTTCTTCAGTGCGTTCTGATTTGAGATGGTCAGATAGATTGTCTGATTAAAAATTGGTTTAAATCTTGCTTATCCCTTGAATCACTTTTCCCTTCTTCCTTTCATGCCCAAATAAAAATTTTTGCTTAATACTTTCTGTTTATTTTTCAGTAGAAAAAGGGGTTGGGATGATGTTGGTCAGAACTGAGGAAGGGTTTTTCCTTGTATTTTCTATCATGAACCTAGAAAGTCTCTTGGGATCCCTTGCACATTCATTTATTCATTGTTGACTTATTTAATAAATATGTGTTGAGCATCTGCTTATGAGCCAGAGATTATGATAGGGCTTGTAATCACTGGTGAACAGAATGAAAGAGGTGCTGGTCTTCATATGGATACTCTAAGTGGAGATGTTATTGTAAGGTGCTGTCGAGTTGAGTCCGACTCACAGTGACTCTCATAGGGTTTTCAAAGGCTGACTGTTTTGGGCTTGCTTAAGGAGTGGGTTGCCATGTCCTTCTGTTTTTGTGGTGCTAGGGATCAAACCCAGGTCCTCAGAGAGTGCGAAGTAGCACTCTACCAACTGAGCTAAACCCCAGCCCGTAAGTGGAGATAATAGACAGTAATAAGCAAATACAAATAGTTCTGCTTTTCATAAAACTATAGAACAAATAAATCCTCTGGTAGAGTGTTTGGTGCAGCTGAGGTCATGAGTACAGTAATGGCAGACCTATTTTAGATGGGCTGGTCAGGAAGGCAATGGGTTAAGTCACGAAAAGTCAATTAATTGAGAACCAATTTACTGAAAGGTAATTTGTTGCATGGGACTGGGATTTAGCTCAGTTGGTAGAGCACCGTTCTGCAGTCTCTGAGGTCCTGAGTTCGATTCCCAGCACTCCAAAAATGGGAGAACAACGTGGCAAGCCACTCCTGAGGCGATCCCAAAACAACCAGCCATTGAAAACCCTATGAGGGTCGCTATGAGTTGGATAAGACTTGATGGCACCTAATAACACCAATTTGTTATATGGGGCAATCCATTAAAAGACTAATTCACCAAGCTTATTTGTATCATCTAAACTATTTAGTTTTGGTTTTCATTTTGATTCTTTCTTTCCTGCCTGCCTGCCTGTCTTCCTTTCCTTTGTTTTTCTTTCTTTCTTTTTCTTTTTTGTTTTATTTTCTGACAGGCTTTTTACCATGTCATCCAGGACTACCCTCCCTGCTCAGTCTCCCTAGTGTTGGGATTTCAGATGTGCACCACTGTGCCCAGCTTCATTTTGATTTTCTAATAGTATTTTGAAGACTTTTCAACAGTCTTTTCCTAGTCAGGCTGAAGAGCCTGAGGGACAGAAAGCAGGGCAAATTGAGAGGCAGAGAGAGGGGCTCTGAAGACCATGATAAAAATAGATTCATAAAGGTATGTACTTGAATAGGAAGAATTGTTAGAAATGTATTTTCATTAAGCTGTTATTCATAAAGATAATACATTCATACAAACTCTTCATATTTAAGAATATATGCAAGGAGGCACTATTTATAAAAAATATATTCATAAAAATATTTTCAATGAATATATTCATAAAACAATATATTCATGAGGAGAATATATTCATAAGAAGAACACATTCAATTTTCTCTGGTCTAGTTCCCTGCTGTGGCTACTAGAAAATGAGGAATAGAATTGGGAGTAGAGGGAGAAACTGAGGCACAGATGAAGATAAAGACCAGGAAGCTTAAGTTTCCATCTCAAGTATTAGAGAGCTGCAGGAGAGACTATTTAAACATGTCTTAAAGTGGTGTTATGAAAGCAAAATGGAAACCAATTAACTAGAAAATTAAAGGACATAATGACATTAGGGCTGGGATTTGGCTCAGTGGGTAGAGCGCTGCGCTGCAGTCTCTGAGGTCCCAAGTTCAATTCCCAGCACCGCAAAAATGGGAGAAGGACCTGGCAATCCACTCCCAAGACAATCCCGAAGCACTCAGCCATTGAAAACCCTATGAGGGTCGCTATGAGTCGGATACCGACTCGATGGCACCTAACAACAACAACAATGACATTAGGTAAATCAGTCATTTGGGGAATGGGTCATTTAAGAAATTGGCTATTTGGACAATTTGTCATTTAGGGAATTAGTAGATTGACTACATAATTTGTCATCTAAAGTGGGATGATTTTGAGAGGGGTAAGAGGTGCTATTAATGGTCATGTTGGGACCCTAGGTATAAACTAGAACTGTCCTGGGGAAGCTGAGACATAGGTCACTTGCTTTCTGGTCTCCTGGTCCAGGATGGCCTCTGATGGCTGTGTTTGGATGAGACCGGGCAGGCACATGCCTGAGGAACAGTCTGGATCTGCTGGTGCTGGCAATATGGCTCCTCAGTTGGCTTTGAGATTGAATGAGTGGACTGTTCCTCAGTGTGAATACCATCTTCTGTCTGAAAGCCCCAAAGCTGTAGGGTATTAGCTAAGTTTTAAGGAGCACTGTGATTTCTTGGATGGTGTCCATGGCAGTTATTACTTTTATGTGGATGACTTCCGATTTTAGATCTTGAGACCAAGCTCCAAGTTCAAATTTCTAAATGCAAGGTTTCTTCAAACCCAATATGTCCCAAATGGAACTGGTGGGAAGCGAGTGTAGAGACAGAAGTTCTTTGGGATGGGTTTCTCATTGTTTTATATGCTTAACAGTGGGAGAGGACTTTCTTCCTCCTCTTCTTAGCTTAAAACCTACCTGTCATTTACAGCCCAGCTCAAACCTCATCTTTCTGGGATGTCACCTTTCTGAGATTACTTCAGTCCTCTCTTGATTACTTAAATCACCAATTTCTTAAAAATAATAGCAACCTGGATTAGTCATCAATATGGCCTGTGGTCAGTACCATCTAGTTTGGAATTGCATTATTTTCTAAATGTTTCTAAATATTTTTACCACACTTACTATCTTGCTGAGCAGATAATAAGAGTTCACTTGTTCATTGCTTCATCTGATAAATATGTATTGAGTGCTTATTCATCATGTACCATTCTAGCTTCTGAGATAGAGTCATTAAGGAAAGAAAGGCTCTAACACAGATGCTTGCGTTTCAGTGGAGAAGATGGGCTATGAACAACTAAAGAAATAAATTCATAATATAATTATTGGCATTGATAAATGCCATGAAGAAAAATAAATTAGTTCTGGTGACCCTGTGTTATCTTTGGGTAATTACTAATAGGATCTCTGTTTATTCTCAACAGAATCTAGGTTTGGGAATTAATTATTTTATAAAGTTAGAGACAAGAGAGACTTAGGACACACAGTTTCACTAGTGTAGCCAGGAAGTCCTCTGCTGGGGAGGCACAGAACCATTTGGATGTCTGAGAGAAGTGATTTCCAGGCAGCAAGAACAGCATGTACAAAGGTCCTGAGATAGGAGCAATTCTCTAAATGACAATATCTGCATTCAGAAATCCAGAAAAGAATCTAATGTGTCTGGATCATAATTAGTGTGGAAGAAAGAAGTAAGATAGCAGGAGACAAGGTGGAAGAGATAGCTAAGGGTCAGATCACATGAAGCATTTTAGCCATTAGAAGGCTTTGAGTTCACAACTGATGTAATTTGATGTGAAAGGATCACTGTGGCTGCTGTGTGAAAAAAATGCTATTGGGAGAAAAAGGCCAACAGCTGGGAGACCAACAGGAGCTGATTGCAGTTGTCCAGACCAGAGATAAGAGCTCAGTAGATAATTTTTAGTGGCCTTGGGGAGACTTATTGAATTGAAGTCTTTGGAAAAAGAGAGAAAGAAAGAGAATTGATTTGGCAAAGTCACTTAACTTTTCTGAGTTTCTTGTCTTATAAAATTGGGCAACACCAGCTGTCTAGACTGTCTCCTAGACCTGTTTGCAGAACTAGGTGATCGAATCGAGGGTCTTGCACATATTTTGCAAGTGCTCTACCATTCAGCTGCATCCTCAGCCCATTTTATTTTATTTTTTTAATATTGAGTCAGAGTCTCAATAAGTTATGCAGGCTGCCCCTGGCCTCCAACTTGTGATCCTCCTGCCTCTGCCTCCTGAGTTACTAGGGTTATAGGTGTGTGCCACCATTCCTGGCTCACACAGCCCTTTTAAAAGACATTATTTGAGTTGGGCATAGTGATGCACACCTCTAACCCTAGCGACTCTGGAGGTGGAGGCAGGAGGATCACAGGTTTGAGACCAGAGGCATCCTGTGTAATTTAGTGAGACCCTGTCTCAAAATACAAAGTAAAATATGGGCTGGAGTGCAGATCAGTGGCAAAGCACTTGCAAAGTATGCATGAGGCCCTGGGGTCAGCCCTCTAGTACCGCAAGAAAAAAAAAAAGACATTGTGAAAGATATTGTTTGCTGCCTACTGTCTGGGACTCTGTACATTCCAATCTTAGCTGCCGTTGCTGTGAGCTGTGCTGGATTCCATTCGTCCCATTGACAGCACCCCATTTTTGCTCTAAGCGTGAGCATTCATTTTCCCATGAGAATACAAGTGAACTGGTTGCTTTAGGACTTGGCTACTGAGTTCTGTGAGATCATGTTTGAAAATGGTTTGAGTCGAGGTGTGGTGGGGAAGGTACCTGCCCTCTAAACCCTGGACCCACCTTGGTTCAAGTTCTTTCTGAGGCCTGTTTTTCCATCTTCCTTTGATTCTGTATGCAATCCCATATGGGCCCAATCAAGTCCGTTTTCCCCAAAGATACCAGAGTTGCTCTCTGTTGCTGGCAGGCAAACTTCTCTAAAAGTGTGAAGATTTACACAGGGTCAGGACTCAGAGGGAGACTGGAGCAGCCATGGCATATTGCTTCTTTTGTTAGGCTGCAGGTCCCAGTGTAGTTTTTCTGGAATGTGGAATACTCAGGAGTAGAAGTTGTTGCTAGGTGCCATAAAGTTAACTCAGCGAAACTGCATACAACAGGTGAAACACTACTATCAGTGCTTCTCTGCTGTTCATAGGGTTTTTAATGGTGGATTGATTTTTGGGAGTGGGTTGCCAGGTCCATCTCCCAAGCCTATAGCACCTGGTGTTCCCAGGTAGTCTCCCATCCAAGTACTAACCAGGCCCGACCCTGCTTAGCTTCCAAGATCTGACGGGATCAGATGCCACGGGGCTATGGCTGCAGGCTCAGGAGTGGAAAGATCATCTGTATAAGAAGGAAATTCCCACACAGGGTACCGGGACTGAATATACTTTTTGGTTTTAAATTGATGCATAATTATTGTGTATATCTATGGGGTACAGTGTGATGGTTTAATAATATCTATTCTCAGTGGGAAAGAAGAGACTATAATAATAAAGTCAAGCATCTCATTAGCCCAACTAAGGAGTAACACCCATTAAAATAACATCATTAAATGTTACTGAGTGAGTGAATCAATGAATAGATTAATGAATGAGTTGAGGCATCTTAAGTCCTGAATTTTGGTCCTAGTACTGCCCTTAACTAGTTACATGAGCTGAGAAAATCTCTGGATTTCAGTTTCCCCACCTGTAAAAGGGGTATAGTAATATTTACCTGATAGTTTTCATAGGGTTTTGATGTGACTCTACATGAACAAATGTAAAGGTGAAAGATGAGGTTATTGCAACATTTCAAAGCCTCAGGTGACGAGAAAATATCTGGGAAAGGGACAGATTTATATTTAGACAAATTTGTACTCAAAATAGAGAGAGTGTAAAGATATCTACACTGACTCAAAGTGACCAAAGAGTCATATTCCTGTGGGCAGCCTGGAAACAAAGATCAGCTGTGGAAAGATCAAAAGATACATAAGAAATAATAGAAGCAAGAGGCCGAGAGGCTGCAGAAGCCAGCTTCCAAATCAAAGCTGGCTGTGAAGGCAAGCCCAGTTCCTGCAGCTCTGGAGGCCTGGCTTATCCGATTGTCAAGGGCCTTCCCTGGCCATTTGATTATGAAGATCCGTTTTAACCAAGAAATGTCTCTGGCCTTAAGTCCTGCTATTGTGATAACTGAATACCTGAGACTGGGTAATTTATAAAGAATAGAGGTCTATTTAGCTCATGGTTCTGGAGGCTGGAACATCCAAGAGCACAGCACTGGCATTTGCTTGGCATCTGGTGAGGGCCTTCCTGCTGTCTGTTATCACTATGTGGTGAGACAGGGCAATCATGTTAGAGAGAACTCACTTTTATAACAGAGCTACTCCTGCCATAACCCATTAATATATTAGCCCGTAAGTGAATTAAACTAATAATCTCCCCCAAGTCCCAATTCTCAAACACCACTAATATATGACTTTGGGGATTAGTTTCTAACTTATAAAATTTGGGGCACCTAACAACAACAACAACAACAACAAAGACAACAATTCAAACCAGAGCACCCACAGATTGCCTAGGGATATGTCTCATATACTGTTCTGAGCTTTGGGTTCTATAATCTGACTGCTTATTTGTTTTATAACACACAAGATGTGATGGGAGTAACTTGTGGGGCTTTGCAAAATCTAAAACATCATATGAATGCAAAGTAACCATGAGAAGAGACTTGGGGTGTATTGGTTAATGTTTGACAACTGGCTCTCTGAAAAAAATAAACCCTTGTTAATTTGTTGTTGTTACATGCTGTTTGTTGAGTCGTATCTGACTCATAGTGACCCTTACAGGGTTTTCAATGGCTGACTGTGTCAGGATGGCCTTGGGATAGGTTGCCACATCCTTCTCCCATTTTTGCGATGCTGGGAATTGAACTCGGGACCTCAGAGACTGCAGAGTGGTACTCTACCAACTGAGCTAGAGCCCAGCCCCCTTGTTCATAGCACGTGCCAATTTTTGAGGTGTAAATACTCTCATTATGGCAGATCTTAAGCTCCTAATGATTTAACCATCTGCTTGTAAAATTCCCAATAATTCAATAATCAGCTCTGTGAGCCAGTATGAACCAACTGTAGCACACACTACTGGAAGGGACTGAAAGGAAAAAAAATAGTTGAAGGCGGGGCTGGGAGGATTAAATGTCTGTCCGATTAGGCAAAATGCCTAGTCTGTAGTGGGCCTTTGAAAATTATGTCTTCTCACTCTCTCCTTTTAAAGTTGGACACCACCTGGGAAGGTGAGATTCACATGTAGCAAGTTTAAAAAAAAATATATATATATATGACATGAAATAGAGTATTGCATAATTAATTGTCAAATAGGACAGATGATGGACTCTACTGGTACAGAGGAAGTGAAGGTCACAGTCAAGTGGAAGATTTGGCAAGGCTCCTTCTGGGAACGGGGATTGGACTATGGTAGATGAGGTGAATGTTACATCAAGGAACAGAAGTGCTGGCAGTTTTCCTGTGCTAGTGCAGATCTGGTCCAGTGAGAGCAGTCAAGTTTGGGTTATCAGCACTCAGAGACCCAAAGGGAGCACATGGCTCAACCGTAGAAGGAAAGGACAGTGATTTCCTCATGGCTGGTTGAAATGATATCTGCTACTTTCCCTGTTCAGCTTCCATTCTCCTTTCCTCTCTAGTTTTCCATCCATGTAGTTTGGATGGGACTGACACTACTTCCAGGATGCAAGGATGGGTTTGTGAATGAGGACGGGGTATCATATTCTCTGATGACAGAGGTTGGTGAGGGAGGACACATGGCTCAAATTAGTCCCATGGCTGTCTCCTGAGACTTGACCAAGATACTTGATGGCTGGCGGCCATGTTGCCTTGTGGGGAGATCCTGACTAACAATAAAATGAACTCAGTGGATACCAGAAATTTGGAGACAGACTGTCCTGATGATGTCATTTAATGACTTGTATCAAGCTATGCTAGAAGCTGGCCCCTTGAGAAACACTTTTCACAGTGATATTTTAAAAAGTGCTGGAAGCAACATGAAAAGTCAACAGTAGGGAATAGGTGATAGATGACATGTGGTATCTCCATTTGGTGGAATATAGAGTAGCTGTTAAAGAAGATACTGTAAAATTATAAAGAATCTATAAAAGTGGTCACAATATCATGATGAGATATAGGCTAAAAATTTTTATTACAATAGTGTGTGTAATTAATACAAGTAAGAGTCTAAAAGGCCAAATATCAACATTTTTACAATGATTATCTCTAAATTTCCTATGTTTTTGTCTATGTATTTTCTAATTTTACTATAACAAATAGGTATTACTTAGGAAATAAAAATAAAGACATTATTTACACAGTATAGAATTATTATTATTATTTGTTTTTTGAGACAGTCTTTCACTGTGTAACCTAGGCTATGTTAGAACTTGCTATATAGCCCAGGCTGGCCTTGAACTTGTGTTGATCCTCCTGAGTGCTGGGATAACAGGTATGTACTACCACACACAGTTCAGTTTGGAATTATTAAAAATACAAAAATAAACCAACAGGGAGTGATGGAAGGAGACAACTTACCTAAAGTTTATCCCAATTCTTCTGTCCTTGTTTTCTTCTAAGAAGACACTTGGTAACGTTTGTGGCTCCCAAGCCACAGATGGTGGGCTGAAACATTATTCAGTCCAGGGAGGGACTGACCACACTCTCACAGTTGTGGGAATGCTAGCATGTGTGTGTGTTGGGGTGGGTGGAAAGGCCTGCCTTGCCCTAAGGCTTGGCCAGGCCTAGTGTTGCATTGGCTGTGGCCCATCAAGGAGAAAGAGCAGAGTTGAGCCCAGCCAGTGGGTCCTGGAGTGGGGCATTGGCCCCTGTGTGCTGGTCTGTATTCTTCCTGAGAGGAGCCACCCTGGATTTTCCAAGGAGCAGATATAAGGACACATGGCGCTTGCAGTGTTGCCAAGAGAGTCTCTTACAAAACTAAAACTGGGTTGTTTTTTTTGGAGGGAAATCAGAGTACTATTTTCTACCTGTCTTTCTAAAGCAACATTTTGGTCCTTTCTTGGACTTGAAGGAGAAGGTTCTACATCACTCATCTTAAAAATTAATTAATTATTGTATTTTCTGTATACTGAATTTTAAATCTTCCCTCTGCCTAAACAGATTGATGTCTAGTGACAGGATGAAAAACTGAGTTCTATATTTCCCATTTTTGTCTTGAGCCCTGATTTAGTAGGAATAATTTTATATCTATTCTATTTAGGCCATACCACTGTGGCATCTGATCCCATCAGATCTTAGAAGCTAAGCAGGGTCAGGTCTTGTTAGTACTTGAATGGTAGACTGCCTGGGAATACCAGGTGCTGTAGGCTTGGGAGAAGGACCCGTCAACCCACTCCCCTCCAAGCAAACAAACAAACACAAAACTAAAAATAAACAAAACAAATAAAAAACCAATTAGTCATTGAAAACCCTATGAATAGCAGAGAAGCACTAACAATACTATTTTGCCTAGATGAATCAAACACCAACTCAATGGCACCTAACAACAACAACAACAATCTAGTCAAAATTAAAATGGGGAGAAACAGTAATCCCAGGCTCTTAATATGATAGCTTATAGTACAGTATATTTCTGGCTTGTAAACCATCAAGTGTTTGTTTAAAGCTTATTTTGTTAATATGTTACATAGCACATTTTAAAGCAGAGTAAAATCAGGCCCCAAGAGGTAAAGGGATGTGTTGAAGAAGTGAATGCCTATGTCCAAGGATGCACAGGAATCAAGGGTAAGAGACAGGACTTGAATCCTGATGTACTTTCTAGTGCAGCATTGTCTTTTGGGACACTACACTGAGCCCTTATAGAAAATTCTGGAGGATGTACTCTGTGTGTTGGGGTCTATGGAAGTGTTTTACCTGCTCTGTAATTGCTGAATTTCTAGGCAGTCTGGAGGGAGCCCAGGAGCTCACCTGTTTCAGGTAAGAAGATGCTTCATTAGCTTTTGGTACATCTCTCTGCAGGAACTGGAGGGAGATGGGGATGGGAGTACTCTGTAGTACCCCAGATGGCATGTGTGGAGGGTCATAGAACTCTGTTCACTCCTGGAAACTTCTTCAGTCTAATCTCCCCCTAACACTCAGAGCCACACTACTATTTCTCTTGAGACCTCAGGTCTGATCTCATCATGCACTTGATTACAGTTTACAGTAGTCAAAACAACCCTGAGCCTGAAAATTCTGCCCAATTCTACTTCTGTGAGGTCTTCAAGGCACTCAAGTTCATAGAGATGGAAACTTGGATGGTGGTCATCGGGGTCTGGGGAAGGGAGAAATGAGGAGTTGGTTTGTGGGTACAGACTTTCAGTTTTACAAGATGCAAAGAGTTTTGAAGATTGGTGTACAGTAATGTAAATGTACTTAACATTAATGAACTGTATATTTAAAACAGGATGATAAATATTACATTATATGTATTTTATTATACCTAAAAAATAATAAATAAAAGAAATCTAGGACCCAGGGTCATCAGTCAGCCCTGAGTTGATCATCTCCATTCATGTATCGAGCAGCTAAAGTTAAAGGAAGATGTGACAAAGTTAAAGAACAAACCAGAAAATTTCAAAGGGCAGCTTGAAAAGACAAAATCAAATGTTATAGTGATATGTGCAAAGAGCTAGAGATAGAAAAGCAAAGGGAAGAACATGCTCTGTTTTTCTCAAGCTTAAAGAATTGAAGAAAAAATTCAAGCCTTGTGTAGCATTAGTGAAGATTCTGTAGAGAAAATATTAAATGATGCAGGAAACATCAAAAGAAGATGGAAAGAATACACAAAGCCATTATACCAAAAAGAATTGGTGGATGACCAACCATTTCAAGTGGTTGCACATGATCAGGAAGCAATGGTAATGAAAGAGGAAGTGGAAACTCCCTTGAAGGAATTGGTGAAACACGAGGCTCCAAAATTGGATGGAATACCAATTGAGATGTTTCAAGAAACAGATGCAGCACTGGAGCTTTGGAAAACAGCTACCTGGTCAACTGACTGGAAGAGATCCATATTTGTGCCTATTCCCAAGAAAGAGGATCCAACCAACTGTGGAAATTATTGAATAGTATCATTAATATCAGGCTGGGATTTAGCTCAGTTAGTAGAGCACTGCTCTGCAGTCTCTGAGGTCCCAAGTTCGATTCCCAGCACCGCAAAAATGGGAGAAGGATGTGGCAATCCACTCCCAAGGCAATCCCGAAACAATCAGCCATTGAAAACCCTGTAAGGGTAGCTATGAGTCGGACTCAACTCGATGGCACCTAACAACAACAATCATTAATATCACATTCAAGTAAAATTTTGCTAAAGATCATTCAAAAGTAACTGCAGCAGTTTACAGATAGGGAACTGGTGGGAAATCAAGCCAAATTCATAAGAAGACATAGAACCAGGGACATCATTGCTGATATCAGATGGATATTAGCTGAACTCAGACAACATCAGAAAGGTATCTGTCTATGTTTTATTGACTGTGCAAAGGTGTTTGACTATGTGGATCATAACACATTATGGATAACACTGCAAAGAATGGGAATAACACAGCAACTAATTGTACTCATGGAGAATATGTACATGAAGCAGGAGATAGTTGTTTAAACAGAACAAGGAAACACTGCTTGGTTTAAAGTCAAGAAAGGTGTGTGTCAGCGCTGTCTACTTTCACCAGACCTCTTCAATCGCTATGCTGAGCAAATAATCTGAGAAGCTGGACTTTATGAAGAAGACTGCAACATCATGATTGGAGGACGACTAGATAACAGCCTGAGTTATGCCGGTGATACACTCTGCTTGGTGAAAATGAAGAGGATTTGAAACATTTACTGATGAAGACCAAAGAACATAGCCTTCAGTATGGATTGCACCTCAATATCAACAAAACAGAAATCCTTGCAATTGGGTCAGTATGCAACTTCATGATGAATGGAGAAAAGATTGAGGTTGTCCAAGGTTTTGCTTACTTTGTTCTATAGTCAACACCTGTGGAAACAGCAGTCAAAAATCAAAAGATGCATTGTATAGGGAAAAGCTGTTGCAAAAGACCTCTTTAAAGTATTGAAAAGTAAAGATGTCACATTGAAGATGAAGGTCCACCTCACTCATGCCATGGTATTTTCAGTCACATCACATGGTTATGAAAGGTGGACAATGAATAAGGGAGATGGGAGAAAAATTGATGCTTTTGAATTATGGTGCTGGAGATGATTATTGAATATAGCATGGACTGCCAAAAGAACCAACAGATCTGTCCTAGAAGATGTGCAACCAGAGTGCTCTTTGGAAGCAAGGATGGCTAGGCTGTGTGTTACATATTTTGGACATGTAGTCAGGAGGGACCAATCCCTGGAGAAGGACATCATGTTTTGGAGAGTGGCAGGTCAATGAAAAAAAGGAAGACCCTCAAACAGGTGGATCAACACAGTTGTCTGCAACAATGGGCTTAAACATAAAAAAGGTTGTGTTCATGGCACATTGTCAGGAAATGTTTCATTTTGTTGTACATGGGGTTACTATGAGTTGGAGTTGACTTGATGGCACCTAACAACATCAACATTCCTGTGTGTGAATATAAGACAATTCTTCACCCCAAGAACCCTAGTCTTTCTGACCCAATAAACACTCAGAAGCATTTATGACCACTTGATTTCCTGCATATGTTGTTGTTGTTAGGTGCCACTGAGTTGAATCTGACTCATAGTGACCCTATGTACTACAGAACGAAACACTCTCCAACCCTACATCATGCCCAGCAGTATTGTCAGTGCTTCTCTGGAGGGTTTTCAATGGAGGATTGTTTCAGGAGTAGGTTGCCAAGTGCTTCTCCCTAGCCTGCAGCAGCTGGTGTGCCCAGGCATTCTCCCATCCAAGGATGAAGCCGGCTGACTGCATAGCTTCTGAGATCAGGCAGAATTCGATGCTAGGGTGCTATGGCTGCAGACTCCTGTGTATACAAGTTGTTTATTTGCCTATTTCTCTGTGCCTCAACCAGCATATTAATTCCACAATAACACAGGTTTTTGTTTTGCTAGTGGTTAATCCAAGCCCCTAGCATTGCCTGCCACATAGTAGGTGCTCAGTATGTATGTGTCCACTAACTGCTGGCTGGTCATTTTGTGTAAATCTACAGAGGGGAACACAGTCAATCAAGGACACAGCAAGAAAAGGATTGTGAAAAGCAATACCAGTCCTATCATGATTTCCCAACCTCACATAATTAGACATTGCCATCAGAAATAACTTTGTGTGACATGTTTCGTTTTTTAAAAAATCGAATTAACTATTTTAAAGTGTTTGTTCTGAAACATAGCTGGGAAGGAGTGGGGGAGAGCTTGTCTTTATGAGCGGGCCTGTTTATTGCTGCCTGGATGTATTTCCTTTTAGGGCTGCAGGGTGCTCCTTCTGCTACCCTATTTTTTAGTTAGCGACATTCCATGGCTGGTTTCCCCCTTCATTTTTCATTAAAAATATCTTATAAACTCCTTTTCTTCATTCACCCCTTCAAGCCCGTCATTCACTTATCTTCTGTACATTCTAATGTTGTGAAAGTTGCTGCAATCATAGATAATCCAAAGAACTACCTTATTAGCAATGCAGCCTGGAGCCAATCAGAAGTCTTCATTGATACAATTTACTGCCTTTGAGGAGCATTTGCTCCATCACTTGCTTGCTTCTTTTTTCTTTGCATTGTTTTTCAGTCTGGATTCATTTGGTTTTGTGCTGCTTTGAGGATCTTTCTCTTTGAAATGACTTGGTGCCTCTACACACATCTGCTTGGACTATTTTGTCCAGCAGTGCCATCCATTTAATTACTTATCTGGTCAATTCCATCAAATACATTAAATCTTTTTTTTTTTTTGGATGACATTGAATTGTGTGATCAATTAGATTAATGAATTCAGTCTTAATAGCCATCAATGCTGATCTGCCCTGCGTTCTGCCTCAAAGGAGTTTACCTTTTCTTCCACATTTCCTTCATTTCTTGCTCTTCTCTTTTGTTTCAAACCAGTTTCAGAGGTAGCTCTGCCTTTTGAAGTATATGCTTTTATTTAATGTTGTTGTTGTTGTTGTTAGGTGCCGTTGAGTCGGTATCTGACTCATAGCGACCCTGTATACAACAGGGGAAACACTATTGTCAGTGCTTCTCTGCTGTTCATAGGGTTTTCAATGGCAGATTGATTTTTGGGAGGGGGTTGCCAGGTCCTTCTCCCAAGCCTACAGTATCTGGTGTTCCCTGGCGGTCTCCCATCCAAGTACTAACAAGGCCCAACCCTGCTTAGCTTCCGAGATCTGACAGGATCAGATGCCACAGGGCTACGGCTGCAGGCATTTAATATTGGAATAGTTTATATATACTTTCAATAACATTATAGACTCCTATTGCTTTGTAGTAGGCTGGGATTTAGCTCAGTTGGTAGAGCACCACTCTGCAGTCTCTCAGGTCCCGAGTTCGATTCCCAGCACCACAAAATGGGAGAAGGATGTGGCAACCCACTCCCAAGGCAATCCCGAAAGAGTCAGCCATTGAAAACCCTATGAGGGTTGCTATGAGTCAGACATGACTCGATGACACCTAACAACAACAACAACATTGCTTTGTAGGGACAGCAAGAGTTTTCTTGTTTCTAGGTCTCTGTCTAGGAGAATTGAGTGTGGTAAAATGTGAATTGAATGTGGTAAAACATGTCTATAGATGCTATATCCACGTAATTCCATAGAAATGAATTTTACCCTTGAATACCAGGTTTTTTCTTTAAAGTTCTAATCTTTTTTATTGTAATAGCTCCATTCATTTTATCTTTAGTTGTAAACTAAGCAAATCGTTGCATTGCTCTTTATTCTGGCATCAAGTACTTTTTCCAAGTTTTTATTTTTTAAATCTCCCTTTATTAGTAAATGATGATGGGGTACAGAGTAATACAGCCTTGGCTTTTTCTACTATGCATCCTTTATATCACTTCTGGCAACACTTTCATCAACCCACAATGTTTATGGAGACTTATGGCTAATATGTAGTAAAACTCAAATGCATATTTGGATTTTATCCCCCTGTTTTTCCAATGTACTCATGAAGTTGTGCTTTACATTGAGATCATCCTCCCCACCTTCATTCCTTCACATTGGCCCTCCTTCCCATCTCATCTTCTCCAATCTTCACTTCCCTGTGCTAGTTCTCTCCCTACTTTCTACTCTTCATATTGTCCCTTGTTTGCTAAGTTTAATTGTGCATTTTTTACATATCAATTTATGTGTAGGACTTTTTCTTTAAGTATGATTCAGCTCCCATATATGAGTGAGAAGATATGGTATTTCTCTTTTTGACCTTGTTTTCATTTGCTTAAGATGATGTTCTCCAGTTCTTTCCATTTTGCTGCAAATGCTGTTTCATGTTTTTATTGCTAAGTAGTATTCCATTGTGTATATGTACCATAATTTTTTACCCATTCTTCTGTTGATGGAGACCTGGGTTGGTTCCATATCCTTGCTATTGTGAAAAGCGCTGCATTGAATATGAAGATGCAGTTGTCCCTATGGTATGATGACTCATCTCCCTTTGGGTAAATGCTAGTTGTTTTCATATGACTAACTTAAGTTTGATGGTCTAGATAATCTTAGCTAATCCACTGTTGGTAAATCTTTTTCTTTTTCTCTTTTAAAAACTGAGTCTGACTTGTAATAAGAAATATTCCATATCTTTTCCTCAGCCATATCCCACATTGGCTTTTAAATTTCTTATTAGTTATTATAAGTCACAATATAGTATCACTTGAGAATTCTGAGTTTGGAAGTACTGGAAATCTTTCAACTGAACTCAGATCAAGGTGGTAGTGTTCATAACCATTTCCTGCTTCTATTTCTTATATCTTCTCTCCTCACCCCAAACACAGATACACACAAAAAACACATGCCCCATACATGTGTTCTTGGCATTTTAAGTTTTTTTTTTTTTTTTTAATATGGAATATGTGTTATACACTGGATCACACACTGTCACAGTAATACCTCAGGAGCCTGGTATGGTTCGGCATCAAATGTTTGGGCAATTGTTTTAGTCTGTTCCAGAGGCTATAAAAAAATACAGTAGCCTGCTTGCCTTATAAACAATAGGAATTTATTTCTTGAAGTTCTGGAGGCTGGGAAGTTTAATTCCAAGGCACTGGCAGATTTGTTGAGGGTCCATTTTCTCACAGATGGCACCTTCTTGCTATGTTCTCATGTGGTGGAAGGGGCAAGGTAGCTCTCTGGCGTGTCTTCTGTGAAAGCACTAATCTTATTTACAATGGCTCTACTTTCATGACCCAATCACCTCTCAATGTTCCCACATCCTGATACCATTATATTAGTGATTAGTCTCAACATATGAATTTTTTGTGAGGAGAGATGAGCATTCAGATCATAGCATTGCTGCTTTGGATAATTTGATTTAAGTAACAAAACATTTTTTTCCCAACTTTTTCTTAAATGAGAATTTTCTAAATTATAATCAATCGTCTAGATCCTAGTAATTGAAATGCATAAAATATAATTTAACTCTTTGTTAATGGCATAGGTCATCCTTAGAAGAAGATTAGTGAGTTCTATAATCAAGTGCTTTCAGAGCTGGGTTTTGATTTTGTTAGAATTCTTGATTGCAAGCAATAGAAATGGACTATGGGTAGAGGGTACTTACAGAATTATATAGAGAACTGAAGACACCCAGTTTTAAGACTAACTTCCAGAAAAAAAAAATAGCCCAAATGCTGGCCACAGGCCTGGCCCTGTAAGTAAAACTGCAGCCACTAAATATTGTACAGTACTAGGTAGTTGTTTGGTTTTGTTGTTGTTTTTGTTTTTGTGGTACTCAGGATTGAATTCAGGATCTCACACATGCTAGGCAAGTGTTCTGTCACTGAGCTAAGTCCCTAGTCCCAGGTGTTGTGGTTGTGAGGTGCCATTGAGTTGTGTCCGACTCATAGTGACCCTCATAGGGTTTTCAATGGCAGATTGTTTTCCGGATTGCCTTGGGAGTGGGTTGCCATGTCCTTCTCCCATTTTTGTGGTGCTGGGAATTGAACTAGGGACCTCAGAGCCTGCAGATCGGCGTTCTACCAACTGAGATAAATCCCAGCCCCCCAGTCTCAGGTAGTAAAGTTTTACTTAAATTAAAATTTTTTCTCAGCTATATTCAAATATAATTGATGGTTAAGATTATATTTATTTGTGTTGTACAATGTGAAGTTTTGAGACATATATAGCAAAATAATTAAACCAAACTAACATATCTGTCACCTCATATATTTATTTCTTGCAATGAGAACATTTAAGATTTTTTTACCTAACAGTTTTCAAGTGTACAATACATTAACTATAGTCATCATGCTGTTATAGATCTCCAGAACTAATCCATTGTGTATTACTGAAACTTTGTTCCCTTCGGTGAACATCCCCCCATTCCTCCCCTACTCAGCCTCCCAACCTCCTCATGCTCCAGCCCATGGTAACCACCATTCTGCTTTCTGCTTGTATGAGCTTTATAGATTTCACATATTACTGAGTTCTTAAAGTATTTATCTTTCTGTTCTTGATTTCAGTTAGTATAATGTCTACCAGGTTCATCAATATTGTTGAAATGACATAATTTTCTTCTTTTAAAAGGCTGAGTAGCATTTCACTGTGTGTGTGTGGGGGTGTGGGTGTATATACATATATATGTATTTCCACATTTTATCCAGTGACTCATTGATGGACATTTGGATTGTTTCCCTATCTTGGCTATAATGAATAATGTTTTGAACATGAGAGTGGAAGTACCTCCTCAATATACTGATTTCATTTCTTAGGATATATACTCAGAAATGGTATTACTGGATCACATGGGAGTTCTATTTTTAATTTTTGAAGAACTTCCACATTGTTTTTCATAGTGGTTGTACTTATTTACATTCCACCAAGAGGGCACAAGAGCTCTCTTTTCTCTACATGCTTGTTTATCCTTCATCTGTTTGATAATAGCCATTCTAACAGACATGAGGTAATATCTCATGGCTTTGATTTGCATTTCCCTGATAATCAGTGAGACTGAGCATTTTTCCATATACCTGTTGACCATTTGCATGTCATCTTTGGAGAAATGGTTTATTCAGGTCCTGTGCCTATGTTAAAATTGGGTTGTGTATTTTCTTGCTATTGAGTTGTTTGAGTTCCTAATATATTTTGGATATTAGTTCCTTATCAAGTTTACAGATACTTTTTCCTAAAGGTCCAATTTTACCTTATAGTTACTGCTGCTGCCTCTAGCATGAGAAATGAGGAGAAGGAGGAGGAGGAAGAAGTATGGAGGAAGGGAGGGAGAGAACAGGAGAAAGAGAGGTGGGGGAGAACCAGAAAAAAAGAATAAAAAGAGAGAAGACTAAGAACATTCACTGTGAGGGAGATTTCTGTACCAAGTGTGGTGTGGTTTTCTGATTGGCATCATCTTTGCTTCATGGATGTGCCCTCATGACAAGGTGTATCTAACATTTTCATCTCCTTTAGAAAAGACTGTCTTTTATCCCTGCCTAAACTCAGTCTTGAATTCTCCGAAGAATTCAAGGAGTTTGTGTTGGGAAGCCAAGGTGAATGTCAGATGTCCCCATTAGGTTAAATATGTAGTATCTGTTTTAGTTATTTTTTCATCACTGTGACAAAATATCTGACAGACACAACTTAAGGACCTATTTTATCTCAGTTACAGAGAATTTGGTCCATAGTTCTTGGCTGTATTGATTCTTTCTTGTGGTGAGACAGAACATCATGGTGGTAGGAGTGTGGTGGAGGCTATTCACCTCATGATGGACAGGAAGACAAGCAGAGCAGCACACATCATGGTGGACAGGAAGCAGAGTGGAGCCACAGCAGGAAGGTGCCAGGGCAAGACACAGCTCACAGAGACATGACTCCAGTGACATGTCCCCAGTGCCCCACTTCCTCCAACCAGTCCCCACCTTCCACAGTTCTACCACCTTCCAATAGTCTCTTCAGATTCGGAACCCATCAATGGATTAAACCATTTGCTCAGTTGGAGCTCTTGTGGTCTGTCTCTGGAAATTTCCTCATAGACAAACCCTGGGGTGAGCTTCTCTAACTTCCTAGGTATTTCTCAATCCAATCAAGTTGACAATCAAGATTAACCATCACAATATCCTGGGTCAAATTTTGGTGCTTGCTTTTTCCCAAATGTCCTAATACAAGCTCAAGAAAGTAGAGTGCAACCTATGGAATTGCTAGTAGCATAATATAGTTGCCTTTCTGCAAAAGAGATTCTGAGTTAAAACTGACATCTCTTAGGATATTTTCTTGTCTTCAGTAAAATTCTTCAATATTCTTACCATTGAAATTTGGCTTCTTCGGAGCAGTTAAAAATATTTTCTTATTTTAGCATCCAGAGCTACTTGTTTTAACTTCATGTCTTTTTTTGTTTTTGGTTGTTATCTTGTAGAATATAAAGATGTTTTGCCCCTAGAGCATTAAAGATTGTTATTGTTAGGTGTTGTTGAGTCAGGTCCGACTCAGAGTGACCTTCATAGGGTTTTCAACGGCTGATTGTTTTGGGATTGCTTTTGAAGTAGATTGTCACATCCTTTCCCCAAGACCATTAAAGATGGCTGATGCTTTTTGCCCAGATTTGGGCATTCTGTCTTCAGCTGAATTTCCTTAAGTGTCATGTCATTGTGAGATTTAGAATTCTGGGTATCAGTTAATTCTGATTTACCATCTAGTAACTAAGAAGTTGAAATAGCATTGATGCTATAAATCTGGGCAATGATATGTCTAAGTTTACATTTTTATGAATGGAGATGTCCTTCTTGGGTTGGACTCCTGGGTGTTGGGAGGGGAGTTGAGATAATGATAAAGGGCAGAGACAGAAGAGAGGAGTAACCTGGAGTTCCACAACTTCTGGACTCTGGGCAGTCTTCTCATCTCCAAAATCATCATCTAGGTATCAATTCCCCTAAGTTCTTCCCACCTTTTCAGTATTTATTATACCTCCCCAAAGCTGACAATTTTAATGATTTTTAGAAGTACTGGTAGTAGATTTTAATGGGAAGGATAAGGATATTCAAAAGCATTATCCAAAACTAAAATGCTGTATTGTAGGGAGATAGATTTGGTTTAGATCTGGACTCTAAAAACATGTGAACTTGGGGCAAGGCTGTCAGCCTCTCTGAATTCCAATGTCTTTTTCTGCAAGGGGAGAATCATCAAGCCTTTGGAGATTAAACAAGATAAGTATGCAGACTTCCAGCTATATAGAAAATAATTCATGAATGTTGGCTCCATTCTTCCATGGAGTCTAGTTATGTCCACTGACCCTATGCTCCTTGGGGTCACTTCAATATCTTTCTAGTGTTATTGATAGAGGATGCTGTCAATCCAGAGCTTGATAGTCTTTTAATTCTGTGCAAGCCAAATGCCACTCCTGAAATCATAATGAACTTATCAACATTTTTTTCATAACTTGATGGGATTAGGGAATTATAACTGTGTTGGAAACATTCCAGCATAGAAGCTATGTACCAGAACAAATGAGTCTGGCAAAGTAACTCCTCTAAGGAATGAATTCTGTTTTTGGAGGAACTAGCACATGTGTTTTGCTTTATATTATTTTCCTATATTGTATTTATTTCTTTAGTTTGAAGTAATGCAATAACTTAAAAGAAAGCAACATCTTGGCTTATTTTTGCTCCTGAAGACCACAGCTTTCTTCATTAAGATGTCTTATTTAAAAAGTAAAATTTGTGCATTATCTGCCAACCTCCCCCCAAATTCACTACTTGGCAGAAGAAGAAGTTGATAAATAAAAAGTAATTTGTTCATTAAATTTATAAGCTGCTAGAATCAAGGCCCCAGGAAGAAAATGCCAACTCAGCTTTAAGGAGGAGATAATAATCAAAATAGCAAATGCATGAGTGCACTGTGGTAAGAATAAATCAAATGGCAAGGCTTGATGCAAACAATATGGAAAAACATCTAGGTGAAGAAATATCAAGTGAAGGGTTATCTTTCCTCTTGAAGTGTCTACTTAAATAATTGATTCAGTTCAAGATTTCTGCTTCTCAAGACCTAAGGATTTCTATTGAGTAACAATAGCTGCAGTGGCAATTACAATAGAAACAACAAAAACTCTGTTTCTCTACCAGCTTCTAGCAGTTTTATGTGTAAGAGACAGGCTTTTTCAGTGGATTGTGCCTTTTACTGCAACCCTAAACAGACAACCCTAAAAAAAGGGCTCCTGCAAGTTTTGCTTAGGGTTAGCACAATACATTGCCCATTAGATATACACTTGACCCCTACCTCTCTTTTTGATACTGGAGGGTTGAGCCCAGTGCCTCACCCTTGCTTTGCTAGTGTTCTGCCATGGACTGTACATCAAGCCCATTTTTTTATCTTTTATTTTGAGACAGGGTCTTGCTAAATTATATAGGCTGCCTCTGGTTTTGAACTTTGATCCTCCTGCCTCTGCCTCCTGAGTCCCTGAGATTACAGGCATGCACTGCCACCACCATGCTAGGCCATAAACTTGCTTCTTTAACCAGATGTTCCATAAAGAGTGGTTGCTGATCATTTTAGTCTTGACTTCCTAAAGTAAATGTTTCATTCAATAAGCACGATTTTATTATAATAAAATAGCTTTGATTGTTTTTTTCTTCCACTGTCCCTTGACATTTATTCCGTGGATTTACTTTTTCCCTGCCTCCCCATGAAAGATAAAATTTAAGGCAAATTGTTGTATCTTCTGACTACTTTGAGTTAAGCATGTCCAGGCTGGCATAATAATAGAATTGATAGATTTCATTCAGACTTTTTGCTTTTCTTTCCCCTAGCTGAGGCCTACTGTAGGCTGATCATTGGCACTGGGCAAAAGGAGACCTGGTTGGCTTCCTATTTTTACCCCCCATGTGTTTCTCCCTCCTCCTTCCTTTCAAAATGAGGCCATTATTTCAGATCATCTTCAAAGGAGAAGGCAAGAGGGCTGAGGGGAAAGGAGTCAGGCTGGAAGAGGGGTTTATTGGACCAGTGCTGTCAGTAGTTGGCAGCGGAACTTGTGCCTGGCAGGTATTTGAGGCCAAATTTTTTTCCCCCCACTGGTATGTGAGGCCCAAACCCAGGACCTAATGCATGCTTTGCAAGCGCTCTACCAGGGAGATGCACCCTCAGACCATTTTGTACTCTTTTGTCTTAAGACAGGGTCTCCCTAAGTTATCTAGGCTGCCTCTGGCCTCAAACACATGATCCTCCTGCTTCCATTTCTGAGTCACTGGGATTACTGGTATGTGCCACCATGCCCAGGATGCCAATTGTCTTGTGGGGGCACTTTTGTGGGTTCTCTGGGTACAGCTACCCTGGGGAGTTCCCACTTGCAGTCTTTCACCAAGTCTATTCTTTCTCCCTTTGAGAAATACCTGAAACCTGAGCACTTTGTGTCTCACCCACCACCTGCTTTGCTCTAAGTCACCACTAGCTTCCCACACAGGTTTCTGGGCTGGGCTTCCCTCCGCTGGTCTCCCTGCTTCTGCCTGGGCTTCTCAGAGCCTCCTGGGCATGCAGCAGGAGGACCCTCTCTACATGGAGGTCAAACCCTGTGGTTGCTTCTCATCTCATTCAAAGTAGATCGCAAAGGCTTTCCGTGGACTGCAGGCGATGTGGTCCACCTTTCCCTGGCTTCACTACTCTGACTTCATCTGTTACCTCTAGTAGTCTGTAGAGCATTGTGGCTGTGCTTCCTCCTCAGGGCATCCACATTTTGTCTTTGCTCTACCTGGGATACTGTCCCCTCTACTTGGGATGCTCTCCTGCAGTTACACACATGGTTTATTCCCTCACCTCTTTCAAGCACTTGTGCAAATGTCTCTTTCTTAGTAAGCTTTTCCCCAATCATTTCATTGAAAACTGCAAACCGTCTTCCTCCCAGGACTCCCCTTATTCTCCTTTGCTTTTAAGCATAATACTTATTATTTTTTGATGTACTATATTTTACTCATATGATTTTCTTATGTTTTAGTATACATTTAATAAAGGTAGAATTTTTACCAGTTTTGTTCATTGTTGCATGCTTAGTGCTTAGAATGTGCTTGGTACATAGTAGGTGCTCAATAATATATTTGAATCAATGAGTGATTACATTTATCCTGTTTTATTGAAGTTAACCTGTGTCCCTGGCACTCTTGCGCGCTCTCTCTCTCTCTCCCTCCCCTTCCTTTCCCCCTCCCCCTCCTTCCCCCCTCTCTCCCCTTCCTTCCCCCCATCCCCTTCCTTCCTCTCTCTCCAGGTCTCTCTCTTTCTTTCTCTTTTTATTTTTTGTGATACTTGGGCGTTGAGGCCAGGGCTTTGCACGTACTTTGCAAGTGCTATACCACTGGGCTGTACCCCTAACACATTTTTTAATTTTTTCAATCTTCGATCAGGGTCTTGCTAAATCATGCAGTCTACCTTTGGCCTTGAACCCATGATCCCCCAGCCTCAGCCTCCCCAGATGCTGGGATTATAGGAGTGAACCACAGTACCCGGCTTCTTTCTCCATTCTGAGCTCTATTGGTTTCTTCCTTCTTATTTTTCCTTCACAAAATGCTGAGGCTGCCTCAGGGGCTGTCAGGGCCAGGAAAGGAAGGTACCGAGATGGGGATCCTGTTTCCTCACTCAGACATCCTGGTGGAGGTGGTCCCTGACCTGTGGTTCCCTGGCCTGCCCACAGCCCTCCAGCATGCAGGGAAGTGCATCTTGATGGGTAAGTGGTGAAAGGCTAGGACTATTCCTCCCTGTGTGGCCTGAGCTTTCAGAAGCATAGAGCTGTCAAGCAACCCTAAAATTCTGCGTTGTGGCTACTTCTCTTTACCATTCAATGTAGTTTTTGATTCTTACCTAGAAATCTTTGAGAGGGCCATGAGGAAGCAGTATCCAACTTCTCCAATTTTTGCCATTCTATGTGGGGCAGGGGGCTGGCGGGGAAAGGCAAGTTCTGCTAGACTCTCCCACGCCAGCTTGTTGGGGTCTCTCTTGGGTTTAGAGAGTAAGGTCTTGGTCATTTTGTGTTTCCTGCATCTCTAGTTCAGTTCTTGGCACAAAATAAGCTTTTGATAAAGATTGACTGAATACATTAAAGAATTAAGGAATCAGGAATCAAGAATTAAGGAATTAAAGATTGGTGAGGTTAAAAAAAAAAAAAGAAAGAAAAAAGAAATGGAGTAAACCATCATGGAAGATTGGAGAGGAGAAAGTTTCCTGGCAAAGCGGAGGTCAAAAGTTCCAGGTAGAGGGAACCATGGGGCTGGAAGTGAGAATGGGGGCTGGGATCTCTGAGGAGCAGTAGAGGGGAGGTCAGGACCCAAGTTGCAGCAGGTGAGGGCTGAGGGGCAGGTGACTAAGTGGAGACAGTGAAATGCAGAGATTTCTGTGCAGAGGAATCAAGTGAGGGAATAAAATAAAATCTAATGTGAAGGAAGGTACATTGGGGAATATACCTGTTTACTAGTATATTGGAGAATTGAGGGTGTTTGAAGGCTGAACATCTGAGAGGGAAGGGAGGGTGAAGGAGAGAGAGGGAGAGAGAGTAAAGATTCAAGGGGGAGGGGAGGGAGCAGGATATTAGGATGGGACAGCACAAGGTAGGATCGAGAAGCAAAAGAAGATCTAGTCCTCTTAAGAAGCACAGATGCCTCTTTCTCTGAGGCAGGAGGCATTCCCTGGTCCCTGCTTGGAACTACAGTGTTGAAGGGAGGGAAGAAGAGAGGACACTACTTACCTACCTACCATAATCCATTTGTCTGTGTCTTTCTACCCAGTTATTCTTCCATCCACCTGTTCATCCCTCGATCTTTCCACTTATGGATTCATTTACTTAACAGTCCATTTTTTTTCTTAGAGCTCAACCTTGTTTTCTTGGTCCTTTTGGCAAATGGAAAAGTACATGATACGCTAAGGTGAGGCTATGGTATATAGAGAGCTTTTCTCAAGGTACTTGCAGCCTTACATGGCAAGCTGGAAGTTTTATGTCATTGAATTGCCCAGTACAATGATTTTTCTCACATGAAGTCTCTTTGAGGTCAGCTATAAACAATGCAAGATGAAAAACAACAGCTTACTAATATTTAGAACTTTATACTTTTCAAAGTACTTCAACATCCCAAATAGCCCAGCTAGTTGTTTACTTCTAAATAGTTCTCCTGCAAACTTGGTGAGGTGATTGTAGGTAAATAATATCTACCTTTCCTATAATATCCAGTGAGAGGATTGAGAATTACTTCACTTCCCCAATAATTGCCACTTCTATTTATGAACAATGGAAGGGAGCAAAATAATGAGTAAATGGAAGAAATGAAAAAATAAATCCACCCTGACTTGACACTCTGTCCAGTTAATGAACCCTACAGAGAAACCACATTAACACTGCCACCAGTTTTAATGACGGAATAACTCAATATGTTCACTCATTCAGGACATATATAGATTATTAATTATCCACCACCCCTAGTATTCAAACTATGAATGTAATTACCCAGAATCCATCTTTCCTCACTAGCCCAGCATTTTAGACCTATTTTCTGAATCACCCTCAGTGTGTGACGCTCCCAGAACACAGCTCTTTGCCACCTGGAATTATTTTGGCAAGGTCTCCCTTAGCCTCTGGCTTGGGCAGCCTGTGCTAAGCACCTGCTTTTAAGTATTATCCTTGTGTCAAAGGGTGTTGTGGTGATTATGATGCTGCAATCATGCTCATGTTCACAGAAGGGGCATAGGAAGCAGATTAGAGGGGTTGATTTATTTCAGAGATTTAGAGAACATTCTCGCTGTCCTTGCTTCTGAATCTGTGCTTAGAGACAATTTAAAAATAATGAGGGCTGTTAACTGGATCAGAGACCTGCTGAGCACATGGGCCATCAGAGGCCAAGAGCCTAAGCTGATGGTAAACCGAGGTGGAGACTTGGAAACCAGAGCTTCCTTGGGGAAAGGATACTTGTTTCCAGATGTGGGGTCATTATTGCAGCAGCAGTAAGGGTGACCTTAAAGAGGGGACCATCTGTGACGTGACTCAAGGTTCAGGTGACATAAGGCTCAGGTATGCAGAGCTTTACAAAATGAGATTTCCACCATGCTGATGGGATGTTTGCTCCTAGCCCAGTGGCTTTGCGGGGTGCCCCTAGAGAAGCCCCTTAAGATGGAACATGGTTCACCATTCATTAGAGAGGAGAACAGAGTCCTTTCTCTCCATTTCTTCACAAGGCATTGTTGTTGTTGTTATTAGGCTTCTGATCAAAAATATAATATACTCTGATTATAAAATACTAAACATTTCAGACAAAAATAGTGAAAGTCCCCTTAATTCTGTCTCACAGACAGAATTGATTTAATTTGTTGTGTGCTTTTCCAGAAGTTTTTTATATGCATTTATAAACACATGTATCAGACAGATATCTTTTAAAATCATACTAACAACAACACAACAATACCTACTCATCAATTAAAATTCTTATCAAAATATTTCACAGACATTTTTCTAAGCTCATATATATAGAGTTACCTCTTCTCTCAAAATGTTTAACAGTATGTAGTTATAGGACAATGACACTATTTAATCGCTCATTTAAATAAAAAATTATAAACAGTTCTACAATAGGAAATTTTTGTCCTCTTTCTTAATTATATCCTTTGGATAAATTCTGGATGTCCAGCAGCTAGGCCAAAAGGAATATTCATGTAAAGTTTTAAAACTTTGCTTTATATTATCTAATTCATTACTTCTAAAGAGGTGAGCTAATTTTTACTTTACCTATAAAGTAAAGGTGAGCTAATTTTTACTTTACCTATACATTCATCAACTTTGTTATTATACTGTTTAATCTTTGTCAATCTGAAAGTGAAAAATAGCAGTTACTATTCTAATTTGTATTATTATTATTATTTTTTTGTTACTAAGCAGGCAGTCTGAATATCTTTTCAAATGTTTTTGGCAGTTTATATTTCTTTGTTTGAAATTGCTCTGTTCATGATGCTTTACTTATTTTGGCGAAGGAAGATTACTTTTCTTTTAAAAACAATTGACTGATAAGAACTCTTCATAAAATATACCAATCCTTTCGCTGCTGTATTTGATACATATTTTTTTCCCAAAATACATTTGAATGCTGCATTTATTTATTTATTTATTTATTTATTTA
>VMDO01017739.1:0-44163 GCA_007922755.1 Pedetes capensis
GTTTCCCTGGGAAATAAAGAAAACAGGGAAACAAGAAGAAATAGCATAATTATAAGCTTGATACAAGGAAGATGTTTTAAACAAAATACTTTTTATTTATTTCATAAAGAAACCCATATATTTTTGTCTGATGTGCATTAGGAAAAGGACTAAAATGATTATTTCTCAAGACAGATACTAAATTAAAAGTGGAGAGAAAAACATCTATAGGAAGTAGCCTTTGCAAATATGCCTTTGATGCACAAAGCAGTGATTAAGAACTAACTCTTTCCCTACTGTTTCTTATGTGCCCTAGTATAAAAATTGGTTTCTTTTGTCTACAGAGAATCATTTGATTTTATTTTTGAATTTAAAATAAATAGCACAATATTTTTAAAAATGGAGAATATAGTATTGAAAGGAGAATTTGTCCAATATTATAAGAATAAAAGTATTATGTGAGGATAGCTAAATAATATGAGGATAGTGAAAAGTAGAGTAATCAGACAAATCTGCTGTCCTAGAAATTTTAAAATAAGTTATGCCTAAACTATTACTTTAGGGTACTAAATCGCTGTTGTTGTTAGGTGCTGATGAGTCACTTCCAACTCATAGCAACCCTCGTAGGTTTTCAATGGCTATTTTCAGGATTGTTTCAGGAGTGGATTTCCACATCCTTCTCCCGTGTTTGCCATGCTATGGACTAAAACCAGGTCCTCCAAAGGTGCAGAACAGCACTCTACCAACTGAGCTAAACCCCATTCCAGGGTATTTAATTAAGTTATTTTGATGTATAATAATATATATTTATATGTTGTTGTTGTTGTTGTTGTTAGGTGCCATCGAGTCGAGTCCGACTCATAGCAACCCTATGTACAGCAGATCGAAACACTTGCCGATTCTGTGCCAGGCAAATGATCTTATTTATGTTTAAGCCCATTGTTGCAGACACTGTGTCAATCCATCTGGTGGAGGGTTTTCCTCTTTTGCGTTGACCTGCCACTCTTCCAAACATGATGTCCTTCTCCAGGGAGTTTTCTCTCCTGACTACATGTCCGAAATATGTAAGATGCAGTTTGGCCATTCTTGCTTCCAAGGAGCACTCTGGTTGTACTTCTTCTAGGACAGATTTGTTGGTTCTTTTGGCAGTCCATGGTATATTCAATAGATGTCTCCAGCAGCACAATTCAAAAGCATCAATTCTTTTTCTGTCTCTCTTGTTCAATGTCCAGCTTTCACAACCATATGATGCCACTGAAAATACCATGACATGAGTCAGACGCACCTTCGTCTTCAATGTGACATCTTTGCTTTTCAATACTCGAAAGAGATCTTTTGCCACAGCTTTTCCTAGAGCAATGCATCTTTTGATTATATATGGATACATAAATATAATATTTGTAAATGTAATTAAATGAGCATATTGAAACACACACTTCATGAAAGCATTATCTTGAAAATGTAGGAAATTCATGTTCATGATTTGAGTTGCTGTATACTGTAGATTATAGTATAATGTTCTCATGCTTAATTTCTATCAAAATTACTACTACACCCACCATTTAAATGAATAAAACAAATGGATGAATAAATAAAAATAAGAACCATATCTCTAATTTCAAGATTTTAGAGTGAATATATATGTGATATCTATTGAGATATCAATGACAGGTATGAGTTTCTTCATGTTGCATGTTCCTATTTGTCACTGTATGTACTGCATACTTGAGTATGAATGGAATGTTTTTCTGTTCACAATGTTAAATAAGATAATTCCAAATTTACCATAAATACCTATATTGAAACAAATTATACTATGGAAATATGGCTTTCACACAATATTGTAATTATATATAGAAAGTATAAAATTACCCATACTATTATCTAAATATAATCATAACAGAGAAAAAGTCTCAAGCCATGATTACTCCTTGGCTATTCTCAAATCCCAAATCTTTATATACATTTGGAGATTGTTTAAAATCAATGGAGACTGGAAATCAAGCAGCAATTTTTTTTCTCATGAATTATCACACCATTCCAAGCTTTCCCTGAAAGGTAGAGAGTATGTGAAGTATTTTAATGTATTTCCATTTCTGAGAAGCCTTATAGGTAGGCTAGAGGCAATCCTCAGAGATGTCCATAGCAATCTTCTCTTCCAAGTTATATGCTAAGGCTTGACTACAGGAGAATCATGGCCTGATGAGAGCAAGCAGCTGTGTTCCCTTGAGGCACTGCCAGGGAACCTGCTAACAAAGGCAAAATCTTATATCCTAGGACTAAGCCTATACAAAACTATCTTCAGTTTATAGCTTGAAAGATTTTGAATTTTTCTTAGAATTTACATATTTATAATGAAATAGTTTCCTTTGGAATGTCCAATTTCTGTGAGTTGGATTCCGATTCTGTAAATTACCAGCTGCATGAAATTTAGAAGACAATTTAAATGCTATATACCTTAGGTTTTTCATATGAAAAAAATGTGTGAAATACTACCTGCCTTACAAATTGATACATAATAATTGCTCAGGATATTGCATGTATATAGTAAAAACGTTCTGATTATTGTTATTACTATAGACACATGAGGTGTATGTTTTTGTACTATACACAGTATTATACATATGTTATATATGTGTATCTATACATGAGATACTAGCTGGTGATAAATGAGATCAGTAGCCAGTTTATAAAAATGTAAGGCAATTTAAAACAACCTATTGGGACAAACTTATGTTTATGGATGTGATTAGAGTGCAACAGAAAAAGGCATAAGAAATTCATGAGCAGAATAGTTTGAATTTCCAGACTTCAAATATCCATCAGTTTTCTGAACAATTCTATGATTCAGGAGTCTAAAGATAAAATTCCAATCTGTGCTAGAAAATAGGTAATTTGAGCCAGGCATAACCCAGTAGTGGTGGATGGAATATAGTACTCAGCAGGTTGTTAGATTATGGACTGAAGTAGAATAGGAAAATGGTCCTCATGGAGGCAAACTAAAAGCTCTGATACAAGATTACACTCAGAGAAATTTAGAATTAAAAAGGAAGATTAAAAGCTTGCATTTTACTCATCAAAATAAGAAAATGTGAATTCCTTAAGTTTCCTTCTAATACTAGGAATATTTGTTGGATCTGCAGAGAAAATCAGCAAGTGCGTTCTCAGATCTTTGAGACTACCTCTAGGGCCAAAATCATCTTTATTCTGGGCAAGAAGTTGAGGCAGAAATTTAATATACTGACTTAGCTGAAGTGAGAGAAGAAAATTTTTAAAAATTATTTTTTCTATGAGTATTTTTAGAACTATAAAAATAATTAATTCATTCTTTTTATATGTATTTGTAGAAAAAGCATCGGGAAAAATGAGTCAGGTTTGCTCCACAAAAAAATCATACAACAGACTTTTATAAGTATCAGGGTTAGTAACATGAAATTAAATTTTACCGAGTATCATAATGTACATAAACTTTGTGCCTAACATTTATGAAATAGCTTTAAATATCATTTTATTCTGGGGTAACATGGTGTTCTTGGCAAATAACACCCTATGCAGAATATAAGATTTCAGTTCAAGTTCAGTCTTCTTTATAAAAGTGAATTATATTCAAGATGATTAACACATTTTGAAACAGTTTGCAAGTTTTACTGAAAAATATTTTTAAGTTGCTAAATGTTAAACCATTTTTGATAAGTTTGGGAACTTCACTTCTAATTTAAGTTTATTTCAGTTAAATGTTTTATTAAAGACTTATGAATTATAAAAATATGGACTATTACTTTCATCCAAGAAATTCTAAGTACTTGAAATATCAGTTCCTATTTTTTCACCTACTCTGGGGATTCTAAAGGAGGTTTACAAGTGAGGAAAGTCTTTTCCACTCCCTTTTCCCAAGGGTTTTGTCTGCCAGAGTGATTTATTTTATGTAGTTAACTAGATGTATAGAGTAATATATATGACACATAACTGGAATCAAAATGGAGCTTTATCAAATTTTAAAGTAGCATCTCACATGTCTTATATGTGTAGAGCATACCTACAAGAAAACCAATCAATTTAGAATTTTGTTTTGGCTTCCCAGTATTCCAGGGGTAAAAGAACATTTACAAATATGCATTTATAAAATATGTGAGCTACAAACATGATCACACTATACATTTTAGCCAACAATAGTTCCAATAAATATATCAAACTCTATGATGGTAACAGCATGTCTGAGATAAAAATATAGTGGGTAGTGATAGTTATGGACTGGACTTGAGTTAAGTTTTAGGATTCTCTCTTTTTAAGCAATGTAACATAATATAAGCTATTTAAATTTTAATTTCTTTCTCTATTTAATGGGAAGAGTAATTCAGTTACGGTTATTATTATAATTGCTGTAATGATGATCTATTCCATTTTCCCAGATCTCATGTGAGCAGTGGTCAATGACAAGTGAAAATGACATTTCTAATCTCATGGATGCAAAATAGATATTCCAAATCTGTACTTTTGCTAAGCCTGAGAGTGGCAGGTGGGAACTGCTCATGTCTTAAGCCACAGAGCTATTTCTCTGTTGCAAAATTTTAAACCATGTAGATGAATTACAAAAACAAGAAACTTTAAATAACTGAATGAGTTTCCCAGGGAACACTAGATTTCCTCACTAGCTCAAAAAAAAAAATGGCCTTCCTCCTTATTCATTAGCATAGAATGGATAGCTCTTTGGTATTATGCCTTTTAAATGGACTGAACTTTGGTCTGAAGATGCAATGCGAAAAGATCAGAGCAAGATTACAATTACTTCATAATTTTAATTCCAAATTTGAGCCACAAAATGGAACTTTTGCTATCACCAACCCAGGAAGGCCTTGTTCACTTTTAAGTAATGTGATATGCTTAAATGTCAACTTATGTGGATGCCATTTGAGGAATATAACAAGTTCTTTAGTGTGGCTACACCAAAGGTGCTTAAATATCTAGTTGCCTGTAGGGAATTTGATATGTCTATTTGAAAGGTGTCACACAAATTTAACTATATTCAAGTCCAGCCAGGCAAAGGAAGAGGTTGTATGTGGTGATAATAATATAACAGTATGAAACCTGTAAGTGGTTTAATGCCTCTAAAATGGAACTAAACTCTGATTTAAAAAGCAACCAAAGCAAGGGCATATTTGAAGAATATAATCTTAAAATACATCAATCAATATAAATTTATAATTTTAAAAATAAGATTTATACTTTATGTATTGAAATGGAATGGAATTGGTGTTCTTAATAAATATTATTTGCATAATAATTGTCATTAATCGTTGCTATTAATATGTGACAAAATTCTTTGAAATATGGTAAGTAATGGGGGAAAGAGGTTATTAAATAGAAATAGTTAATTTTTAATGAAGAAATTGGTCAAGCATATATGGAATTATCACAAAACATTATATACTATTTCTGTTATATCAAAAGGAATAATATTAGTTAGTTATAGCTGTTTAGCAAACCTCTCCTAAATTTAGGAACTTAAAACAATAAAGTATTATTTCTTTTGATTCTACAAGTTTCTGGGATAGATCTTTGTTTATCTTGCCTGTGCTTCCCAATGGACCTAAGATTGTCTAGATGATGTGATTGGATTGGGGGTTTCGTTGATTGTGTAAGTCTCTCCACATGGCCTACCATCATAGAGAAACTCATAACATTATCACTGCTGCTTCCTATTAGAGCAAATTGTAAGATTAGAAGAGAGAATGGGAGAACAGGATTTACCTCTTAGTAGGAGTATTATCAAAGAGTCTGTAGTCATATTTAATCTAATGTATAGCTTCTCAATCATGTTACTTAAAGCATGCAGAGAGAGAGCAGAATACGTGCTGTCCAGTCGGTATCTGACTCATAGCGACCCTCATAGGGTTTTCAATGGCTGTTTCGGGATTGCCTTGGGAGTGGGTTACCAGCTCCTTCTCCCATTTTTGTGGTGCTGGGAATCGAACTCGGGACCTCAGAGACTGCAGAGCAGCACTCTACCAACTGAGCTAAATCCCAGCTCTTACTTTAAGAATAATAAATCCAAAAATCTAGACAATCATTTGTCTTCTTGTACCATCTGTTTGTTGATCTGTCCTATCTTTTGCATATTGCATACATATGAAGACAGATGATTAAGCAAATTTTTCTTTTATGATTGATATCTAATACCTGTCACTGAACTGTGAATAGCAATTAATGAGGCATTCTCAAATACAAATGAGCCATGCCTCATGAAGGCAAAGAGGATAAATATTGAGCTACTTCCAAGCATGAGTAGCATTTCAGGAAAATTGAGTAGACTTTATCACTCCAGCACTGATATGTGTCACTTTGCCTGGTAGTATGATATTTCAATAGTAGGGAAATTTATAGAATACACTATAATAAATTTCTGTGTACAAACATACATTATTATGCAGAAATCATATTTTAGGTGATATATGTGAGATTGGTAATTATTATACTGTGTAAGATTAAAATATTCTGTAGACAATCAAGAGAATGTAAATAGAAGTTAAGTCAAACAATGACAACAACTTTCTTAAATAACTCCTGCATAGTGTCTCATGGTTTTTCTGTATGCCATATTTGCCTCCTCTTATATATTGCTGAATAACCACAGGCAATATTGAAACACATTTCATGCTGCCACTAGAGAGTCAGGGTGTGACTATTTGGGGAAGACTGAAAAGGAGTGTTCAAATATCCATATACTGTAGTCAAAAGCAAGTGAATCAAGCACTTCTTGATAGCACTTTTTTTAAGAATTCCATTGTGTAAAGCCATGAAAAAACTACAGGATAGACACCAAAGCCTACTCCTATAATGCCAGTGACTCAGGAATCTGAAGTAGGAGGATGGCAAGTTCAAAGCCAGATGAAATCTACATGACTTAATAAGACCTAACTCTATAAAAAAGTTTTAAAGAGGAGCTGCAAAATAGAACAGAGACCTCAATATAAAACTGGAAACCTTAAAACTGCTAGAAGAGATGGGAAACACTCTCCAACACATAGATGTAGGCAAGTACTTCCTCCAATTGCCCAGGAAACTGCTTCAAGAATCAACAAAAAATAAAGAGCTCCTGTATAGCAAAGGAAACAATAGAGTAAAGGGAGACCCCATGGAATAGGAAAACAAACAAACAACAACAAAACAAAACCTTTGCATCCTGCAATCTGAGAGAGGATTAATTTTTAGAATATACAAAGAACTCTAGAAATTAAAGAATAAAGTAACAATAAATTCCACAAATAACTGGGCAATGGAAGTGAACAGACAGTTCTCAAAAGAACAAATATGACTGGCCAATAAACACATGAAAAAAATACTCAATATCACTAGCTATTAGGGAAATGCAATTCAAAACTACCCTGTAGTTTTGTGCCACTCCAGTAAGAATGGTCAAGATCAACAGAACAAAAAACAACAAATGCTGGCAAAGATGCAGAGAATAAGGAATCCTCTTACACTGTTGTCAGAACTGTAAATTCATGCAGCCACTATGGAAATCCATATGGAAGTACCTGAGAAAACTAAAAATAGAACTACCATATGATCTATATACCATTTCTAGCAATATATCCAGAGGAAGATAAGTCATGACACTACTGGAATGCTTAAACTTCCAAATTTAATGCAGCACTTTTTACAACTGCAAGGGTATGGAATCAATCCTGTCCATCAACAGTGAATTGCATTAAAATTTTGTGGTATATTTACACAATAGAGTATTATTCAGTGGTAAAGAAGAATGAAATTATGTAATTTGCAGCAAAATGGATGGAATTGGAGAGTGACATTTTAAGTGAAATAACCCAGGCTCACAAAGAAAAATATCACATTCTTGCTCCTATTTATCTATCTTAAAGGGAAGAATTATACATATACACATATATGCGTACATAGATAAACTTATAACTATCCTTTTATAAGAATGAAAAATACAAATGACCCAATATGGGCAGAGGAGACTTTAGGGAAGGGATGATTGATGGAGAAGTGGGGAGAGGGAAAGGGAACAACATAGAAGGTCAAAGAGGGAGAGAAAAATCATAAAATTCAGCATTCAACTCTATGAAAATACAAAAAAGGGGGGCGAATGTCAGCATATAACCCAACATTGCACAAACTATCATTTGAGATTAAGTAAAATTCTTACTTTTTTTCTATTTATTTTGTTCTGTGAAATATTTAAGAAAATGGAAGGTTAAGAAGGCTGATTTGATAGTTGCATAATGAATGTATCCACTGACATAACGCTCTCCGTCCCATCAACATGAATAAATAAAATGCTAAAGAAAATAGATAAGAGGAGCTAGGGTATGACTTTGTGGTAGAGCATTTGCCTAGCATGGGTAAAGTCCTGAATTCAACCCCCTGGTAGTGGGGAAAAAAAAAGAACTAGGTACATAGTATCCTCAATTTCTACCTAATAGAATCTGTACTCTGATATGTTCTGAAAATCAAAAATGTCACAGTCCACAGCTGTGTATTTATACTAAAAGTTCATATTGAATTAGTTTTTCAATGTAAGCATCTTTAATTGGGCTCTCACTATTATAAATTTTATTTTATGAATGAGCAATACACTCAAATTACAGTAAGTGGGTTAGAACAAGAGTTTGGGAAAAGTGAAAACTGCCACCAGGAAATTATATTATAAAAGAAATATATTCTTAATTATCTAGTATATGCAGTTTTAGTTGTTTTTTCCCATAATTTTTAAAAATTCTATTCATCCTCCAAAATATAATAGATTGTCATACTTAACTACAACCAGTGCAATACTTAGAATAGCACTGTGCTGTTATTGGAATAATCTGAATTAAAAGTCTAGATTCATAATTTGTTGTGCATAGATTTGTAAAATGAGTAAAATAACAATACATAAGATAATCTTGAAGATCAAATTAAAGTATTTAACATTAAGCTTTGCTGGATGTATGAGGGTTCAAAAACCTCCTAATGTAGTCATTGTCTTTTTTTGTGTGTGTGTCAATAAAATCACTTCTTTAAAAGAGTCATGCAGCTGCAGAAAAAAATAGTATTGGATAGTGGAATAAATGGTGATAAGAGGATCAGTAATCAGTTATAACAAGCAGATAACTCTAAGCAATTTATTTGTTTTACTAAACGCTAATTTCCTTTTATGTTATACAACTCATAATGATTTTATTTCTTTAATAGTAAATTTGAAGTTGAAAGAATTATGGAAACCAAAATATTCTGAAAAAGTATAAAATAATATTAAGTTCATTAAAATTTCTTTATTACAATTGTTTTTACTGCAAACTAGAGGTATAATAGGGGCTGGGATTTAGCTCAGTGGGTAGAGTGCTGCTCTGCAGTCTCTGAGGCCCCGAGTTCAATTCCCAGCACCGCAAAAATGGGAGAAGGGCCTGGCAATCCACTTCCAAGGCAATCCCGAAGCACTCAGCCATTGAAAACCCTATGAGGGTCACTATGAGTCGGATACCGACTCGATGGCACCTAACAACAACACAACAACAAGAGGTATAATAAAAATATTTAGTATTCAGGAATGATTTACATCTAAGCATAAAAAGTACAATCTCATAAAATATAGCTAACTTTCAGTGAGTAAATAGAAAGGTACCAGGACTTACTATGTGAGCTGGAAAGAAATTATGCAATGTCTTTAAGGTATAATTTTCAATATTAATTTTAGTGTATTTTAACACTCCACCCACGTGCAGTTTGTGGGAAAGGGAGAAACATAGTACTTCAATCTTTTTATTGATGAAAAAGTAGAGGTCTATATAAATGAGCAAATATGCTTTTCTGTGCAGTGGAAATGAGAATCAGGGTGATTTAACATGAGATGTCAGGGAAATAGGAAATATAGGCAGCATGTCCATGCAGAGATATTGATAGAATATGCTAAGTTACATTAGAGCTTCAGAAAACTTGATAATATGAGGGCATTTTATGGCCTAATCTAAAAGATTGTATTAAAACTTAAAGCAATTTACATATATTTAAATGTTTAGCAGTTAATGCCCAATTTAAGGAAAGTTTAATTCATTTAAGAAAGCTTATTTTTTGGGGAAAAAAGCTTAGTAATAACAGCACTAATTAGAATTTCTTTGCTTTATTGATCTTGCCAGGAGAGCAAGAAAACAATTTCTACCTTCTTAAAGTTCTTTATAGGAATTCATACTTAATAAGCAAAACAAGTCTATTTTCATCTAAATAAAGTTTGCCCATGGCAGAAAGTGCACTTATAAAAGCTGTAACACAATTATATAAACCACTGTATTCAGAGTAAGTTATTGAAAATTGCACTTGTGTGTTTGCTGGATTGTACTAACAATTGAGCAAAAATGGCTATAGAGCTCGTTATCATTTTCTTTATTGACTTTAAAGTTACTAGGATATTTTATCACATGGATCAGCATGCATTATTTTCCTCTAGTTTGAGTTTAGGTTTGAAAGCGTGACAAAAAATTCCAAATTGTCCTCCTATAACTAGCTCTCCTCAAATCAGTTCTAGACAGTCCTTTTAAGACAATCAGGGCAGTTTGGTTAATGTTAAGGGTGGTCCATCTATTGGAATAATCTTCTAAGATGTAGATTTCAAGTGTCATCTGTTTTAATAATTTCATCAATAAAGAAATCTAAAGCAGAAATTTCCAATATAAAGAGATTCGTTGGTTATTTACAACTGAATCAAACTTGTTTCATGTCTCACACATTTAAGACACCTTAATTTCAATCAATATAAACAAATGTCTTAGAGTCTGAACTACTTCTACATTTTTTTCACATAAGAATATGCAAAGTGTTTTACAAGTATCAGCTAAATAAAGTAAAATAAATGAAACTACGCCTGTGAAAACAATGAACTGAAATTTTTTCTTTGACATAATTAGACTTGAAAGACAGACTATTATGGAAAAATTAGTTACAAAATTTGATTTGTACTTTCTACATATAAATTATTAGGTTAATGTCTGGTGTATGCTCATTACTTTTTGCATTGGTTTAATTCATAATTATCAATAATTCAGAAAACCATTAAAGTTTCTCTACTAAGATTTCTCATTTTTGTATCACAGATATACATCCTGCTTAGATTTGACATATTTACATGAAGGAGGAGTTTATCATGTTGAATAACACAGTGTTTCATATTACTTTTGTTTTGTATTAAAATGTCTAAGAAATCCTCTGATTTGTTTCAACCAATGTACATAGGGATTTAGCTCAGTGGGTAGAGCGCTGCGCTGCAGTCTCTGAGGTCCCGAGTTCAATTCCCAGCACCGCAAAAATGGGAGAAGGACCTAGCAATCCACTCCCACGGCAATCCCAAAACAGTCAGCCATTGAAAACCCTATGAGGGTCGCTATGAGTCGGATACCAACTCCATGGCACCTAACAACAACAACAACAACAACAATAGTACATAAGGTCCCAGTTATAGTAGGGGCTCCAAGTACTCACCTGTGAGTGCTTTTTCTTCTACTTATGAGCAAAGTGAAAGAATGTACTTCTGAGTACTTCAAAAGAAGGCAGGTTCATGTTACCTGTTCTGACCAACAATAATTAGAAATAATAATTGTTAGTCATTAATAATAATTGGAAACAAGTTATATGAACTCATAAGCATAATTGTTGGAAATGACCAGAGAAGTAAACTCTTAAATTATCATCTACTTCAAGGAGCACATTGAAGAATACTGAAAATGTTAAGATGAGATTTAGAGATAATTTAATTCTCTTGATAGTGGTGTTATTTCACAATGTGTATGAATAGCAAGACATGAAGTTGTATAACTTAAATGTATATACTTTTATTTGTCAATTATATTCAATCAAAGAGTAAAGCTTTCAAAATGACATGGAAAGAATAGGATACTTCATTTTTTGGAGGAATATAAAGAAGTTCACAACAGAATGAGAATCTATGGCATGTACTGAAAAACAAAAATACTATAGGGGATCTGGACTGCACCATGGATTCAAGAATTTTTAGATACATGCAAGAGGAGAAGGTAGAATACCAGTTGACTAAAAGGGTAAGAACTTGTAGCTTGAATGCAGATGGAGGAATGGCTTGTGGTGACATTTGTGTCTAGTCAAAGGCATTTTTTTCTCTATAGACTAAATGGGTAGTAGAAGTAGATTTATTATATCATGTTAATGATGTTTGTATCAATATCTAAGAAACAAAAATGCTGATATTTAAATATTAAAAATTTAGTGTGATGTAGAAAAATATTCCAAATCTTAGGAGAGACCATGGATTTATATGGAAATTATCCCTGCTCCTACTTTAAAACTTATAGTTTTCATAGAGACTAAATTGCCTGGATCGCAACTAGAAACTGATGTTACTAGTGTCTAAGACCTTATAATATTTATTATCTTCTATATAAGGTAATAAAAGGGATATAAAGTAAGAATTTGAGAGAAAACACTAGGGGACAAGAGTAATAGTAAATATTAAAGGCTGCTGAAGAAACTAAGCTGTCCTTTTTTCAAACATTCCCATTCAGTTTTCACTTTGCTAATTTTCCAGAAAATACCATAGATTTGATTGAGAAGGGAATTTTGGGGGCCACTGATAAAATTAAAGTAAATACAGCACATGATTTATTATACTTCATATTTAAGTAAAATGACATGTAATTAAACAATTGAAAAAAATCTTGAAAATTTTAGTGATGAAAGTAAAATGATATGATTGAATTAATTATTTTGTTGAATACTTATGTCCATTGTATACTGTATAGCAATCTTGTTTGAGAATATCCATTTCCACAATTATAGTTTTTTGAATTCATTTGAAAACAGGCCATATAAGGCCAGGTTTCAAACACTGCCATTTAATATTGGAGATTTTCAAATTAGTCATGCGTTTAAAAACTTCTGTGAAATATTAAATACTTTCAGACTACACTAGAAGAAACACATATTATTAAGCCAGACTATGATTAAGTTCCTTAGGTCTCACCGCTAACCATTTATGCAGTACATAATTAAAAAGGAGATATCTGATAACAAACCAAAGGGAGCTACTCATCCCACTGCACCAAAACAGTAATTTCCAGTGTCAGAATGAAAATGCACCATGAAAGAATAAAAATAATCTGTATAAGAATCTTTTTGTTAGGATATAAGTGCACCCCTACAGCTAATCTATGCAGTGCCACTTTATTTTAATGAAGCAAAGTTGCAGTTTATTAAGAAATATATTAATATAGTTTTAAGCAAGGGTGTTAAGAGAGAGAAGAAAGAGAAAGACAATGAGAGAAAGTGTCCCATGCAATCTCGCTTTAATTTCAACAATGTGCAACTTCCTCAAGTACTATATGAAAGAAAAAAATATATAAGATTAGGTTTCAAACACCACCTTTTAATTTCAGAGATTTTAAAATTAGCCATATATTTAAAAACTTCTGTTAAATGTAGAAACTTGAAATATAGATTAAACTAGAAGAAACAATATCATTTCTGGATTTATCTATTTTTAATAATTATTAATATTTAAAAATTTCCCTAGAAAGCAGGCTGTGTTTAATAATGACTGACATAGTTAAAAAATATCTGACATTTGTGTTAAAATTAGAAAGTTTTTAATATTTTATTTTTATATGACTCATATTCTGACTAGATCAAGGACCCATGTGCAAAGTTCTCCTTCTGTTATAACCAGATCTTACAAATTAATATTGATAAATGCCTAACAAGTCAGCCTGTTTTTGTTAGGAGCCATCCAGTCAGGTCCAACTCATATCCACCCTCATAGGGTTTTCAATGGCTGATTGTGTCAGGATTGCTATGGTAGTGGAGTGCCATAACCTTCTCCCATTTTTGCAGTGCTGAGGATCAAATACAGGGGCTCTGAAAGTGCAGAGCAGCACTCTCCAAATTGATTTAAACCCCAGCCCCAACTACCCAGCCTAGGTACTCTAAACTCCACATTTGCTGATTGACACTCAAGTCCGTCTATATACATGATCAGATAATATACGAGGGCTGGGATTTAGCTCAGTTTGTAGAGCACTCCACTGCAGTCTCTGAGGTCCCAAGTTTGATTCCCAGCACCACAAAAATGGGAGAAGGACCTCGCAATTCACTCTCAAGGCAATCCCGAAACAGTCTGCCATTGAAAACCCTATGAGGGTCGCTATGAGTCGGATACTGACTCGATGGCACCTAACAACAACAACAACATAATATACAATGTGAACTACTAAAAAATACTACCTTAGTTATAATCTATGGGAGAAGGGCCTGGCAATCCACTCCCAAGGCAATCCTGAAAACAGTCAGCCATTGAAAACCCTATGAGGGTCGCTATGAGTCGGATACCCACTTGACGGCACCTAACAACAACAACAAAGTTATAAACTTGAATTTTAAATAATATGCATAACATATCTTGTACATAATGTACACAATATTATCGTATTTAGTAAGGCATTTTGAAGTATTCACCATAACTGCTGTTTCACTTTTCCATTAAGTCCATAAAAAGAAATTGAAAATTAACTTGTGTGGAAGAGTGAGCTCTTATGGTATAGACACATAAAGACTTGATCAGAAATTTCAGAAATATGGTGTTGTTAGGTGCCATTGAGTCAAGTTCAACTCATAGCGACCCTATGTACAGCAAATCAAAACACTCCCCAATTCTGTCCCAGCCATACAATCTTATTTATGTTTAAACCCTTTGTTGCAGACAATGTGTTAATTCATCTGGTGAAGGGCATATATATATATACATATATGGGGAGATATATATATATATATATATATATATATATATATATATATAGAGAGAGAGAGAGAGAGAGAGAGAGAGAGAGAGAGGTAATTGGGTGTTGAACCCAGGTCCTTACACATACTTTACAAATATTCTACCACTGAGCTTTACTCTAAGCCCAAATTTTACTTTTTATTTGATTCAGGCTACCTGTGGTTTTGAACTCACAATCCACCTGCCTCTACCTCTGGAAATGATGGGAAAGCAAGCATGTGTCACTGCTAGGGACAAGAAATAAAATAAAAAGTTGTTTATTTTGCTAAAAACAATCTGCTATTGTGACATTACAAAACACAAATACAGGACGTTTGTAACCTAAAGAACTTCTACAATATATTAAGTGTTCATTAAGTAAGAAGAAGGGAAACAATACATTTTTGGAGAACAATTTTAGATATTTAAGAAATACTTTCTTCATATATTCATTGTTAAAAACAGAAAATACATAGAATATGTCCTAGTAAATATGACACTTTTTCACTTGAGTGATTTGTTACCATTGGAAGAACATATTTTGTATTACTTGCTTTTGAACTTTAAAAAGTTGATTTTTCTATAATTTATCTTTGGTAGTTATATCCGAACAGAATCATATAAAGATACACAAAATGTTATAAAAGTATAGCTCTTTGCAAAATGCTACGGTGTGTAGTAAGGGGAATTTGAGATTATATATTATAAACTTTGGTATATGTCACCTTATTTGTTCAATGATTGATTGTTGCTGTTGTTAGGTGCCTTCAAGTTGGGACTAGCTCACAGTGACCCTATGTATAAAATACTCCTTGATTCTGTACAAGGCATGGGATCTTTATAATATTTAAGGCTATTGCTGCAGTCACTGTGTCAGTTCAACTAGTTGAGGGTCTACCTTTTATTTACCGACCTGCCACTCTCCCAAACATGATGTCCTTCTCCAGGGACTGGTGCCTCCTGATAATATGTCCAAAATACGTCAGACAGAGTCAAGTCATCCTAGCTTCCAAGTAGGACTCTAGTTTCACTTCTAGGACAGATCTGTTGGTTCTTCTTGCAGGCCATGGCATACTCAATATCTGTCTCCAGCATCATATTTCAAAACCATCAATTCTTCTGTCTCCCTTATTCAATGTCCAGCTTTCACAACTATACGATGTGATGGAAAATACAATGGCATTAGACAGGTGCACCTTTGCCCTCAATATGACATCTTTAATTTCAGCACTATGTGGAGTTCTTTTGAAACAGTTTTTTCTTATGCAAGGTGTCTTTTGATTTCTTGATGGCTGCTTCCATGGGTTTTGATCGTACAACCAAGTAAAGCAAAATCTCGGACAACCTCAATCTTTTCCCTGTTTATCATGAAGCTATGTACTGATCCAGTTGTGAGGATTTTTCTTTGCTCTTAAGATTCGGTCCATGCTGAAGGCTGCATTCTTTGATCTTCATCAGTAAATGTTTCAAATCCTCTTCTCATTGAGCAAGCTGAGTAGTGTCATCACCACAACTCAGATTGTTAATGAGCCTTCCTCTAATCGTGATGTCACATTCTTCTTCATAAAATCCACCTTCTTTTTTATTAGAAATTTTTAATGTACATCATAATGTGATTCATTTTGACATGCTTTTCATTGTGACAATTTTCATATATGCAATTTGATAATCATTATTCATATAGGTTTCCCCTTACCCTCCCCTATGTTTTCCCCCCTACCCTCCTTCCCATCTAAGTTTCCCATCCAAGTCTTCTCTATCTTTTACTATGTAGTATTTTTCTATATGTCCTTGGGTTCCATTTCTGTTTAAGAGAGAAACTTTTCCTGTAGTGGTCTTTGTTTTTATCTTGTTAGAACAATTACATGCGATTTCTAGCCCATTTATATTGACCTCATTCTTATCTTCCCTCCCCCCCCTTTTATTATGATCTGACCTTTGAGTAGGATTTTTCCTTCTTGTAATTTTGAGTCAGCTCCCTCATATGAGTGAGAACATGTGTTGTTTCTCTTTCTGAGCTTGTGTTCATTCACTTAAAATAATTTTCTCTAATTCCATCCATTTTGCTGTGAATGACCCTATTTCATTTTTCTTGAAAATCCACCTTCTTGAATTACTTGCTCAGCATAGAGATTGAAGAGGTACAGTGAAAAGATACAGCCTGGATGCACACCTTTCTTGACTTTAAACCAGGCAGTGTTTCCTTATTCTGTTCAAATGACTGCCTCCCTGTAAATATTCCTTATGGGTACGATTCAGTGCTCTAATATTCCCATGCATCACAATATTGTCCACAATTTATTGTAATTCACACAGTCAAATGCCTTTGCATAGTCAATAAAACATAGACAGACATCTTTCTGGTATTTTCTGCTTTAGGCTAATGTCCATCTCACATCAGCAAGGATATCCCTGGTTCCACACCCTCTTCTGGATCCAGTTTGATTTTCTGGCAGGTCCTTGTCCATATATTGCTGTCGTAGCTTTTGAGTGATTGTTAGCAAAATTTTAGTTGCTTCTGATATAAATGATATCCTTCAATAATTTCCACATTCAGTTGGATCCCCTTTCTTGGGAGAAGGCAAAAATACTGATCTTTTCCACTCAGTCCAGGTAGTGGTTTTCCAAACCTCTTAGAATAAACAAGTTAGCAGTTCCAGTGCTGCATGTGTTGGTTGAAACATTTCTATTGGTATTTCATTCCATCCACTCCTGGAAACTTGTGTTTCACCAATTCCTTCAAGGCAGCTTCTACTTTGTCCTTCAGTACCATTACTTTCTGATCATATGAAAACTTTTGTAATAGTTGGTCACCCAACATTTTTGGTGCAATGACTCTGTGTACTTTCTCCATCTTCTTTTGATCTTTCCTGTGTCATTTAATATTTTCCCTGTAGAATCCTTCACTGTTGCCGCTCAAGGCTTGAATATTTTGTTCAGTTCACTGTTGCCACTCAAGGCTTGAATATTTTCTTTAATTACTTAAGCTTGAGAAAAACAGAATGTTCTTCCTTTTTGGTTTTCTATTTCCAGATCCTATATGTTATTATATTATTTTATTTTGTATTCTTGAGTTGTCTTTTGAAATCTTTTATTTAGTTCTTTAACTTCATCATGTCTTTACTTTAGCTGCTTGACATTCAAGGGCAAATTTCAAATTCTCTTTTGACATGTAATTTGGTCTTTTCTTTTTTTCCTGTCTTTTTAATAACCTTTTGATTTCTTCATGAATGATATCTTTAATGTCATGCCAAAACTCATCTGATTTTTGATCATTAGTGTCTAATGCATCAAACCTGTTCTTTAAGTGTTCTTTGAATTCAGGTGGGATATATTGAAGGTCATACCTTGGCTCAGGTACATTTTGTCTAATTTTCTTCCATTTCAGTTTGAACCTGCATATAAGCAGTTGATAGTCTGATCCACAATCAGCACTTGGTCATGTTCTGCTGTTTGATATTGAGCTTTTCCATCACCTCTTTCCACTAATGTAGTCAATTTGGCTCCTCTGTGTTTCATCTGGTAACTTTCATGTGTATAGTCACCATTTATGTTGGTGGGAAAGTGTATTTTTAATGAAAAATTCATTGGTCTGACAACATTTTATCATGCTATCTCCAGCACTGTTTGTGTTACCAAGGCCATATTTTCAAATTACTGAAACTTTTTTGTTTGTTTCCAACATTTGCATTCCAGTCACCAGTAATTACCAGTATATCCTGATTGCATGTTTGATCTATTTCAGACTGCATAATCTGGTAAATAATTTTTCCTATCTTTATTTGGAGTCTTAGTTGGGAGGGCATAAATGTGAATAATAGTCCTATCAACTGGCCTTCCTTGATGTTGTTATTATTAGCCTTGTCAGCATATGAATATTATTTTTATCACTGACAGCATTGTACTTCAGGACCTATCTTAATATGTCTTTTTGTACTATGAATGCAACTCCATTTCTCTTTAATCTGTCATTTCCTGTACAGTAGCCCATATAATTATTTGACTCAAAATTGCCCCTTCCAGTCCATTTTACTTTACTGATGCCTAGAATGTTGATGTTTATGTGCTCCATTTCCCTTTTGATGATATCTAATTTTTCTATATTCATAGTATGTACATTCCATGTTCCAATTATTAATGAATTTTTACAGCTTTTCTTCTTATTTTGAGTTATGCTGGGATTTAGCTCAGGGGGTAGAGTGCTGCACTGCAGTCTCTGAGGTCCCAAGTTCAATTCCCAGCACCACAAAAATGGGAGAAGGGCCTGGCAATCCTGAAACAGTCAGCCATTGAAAACCCTATGAGGGTCACTATGATTTGGATACCGACTCAATGGCACCTAACAACAACTCAACTGGAGGTTCCTGGAGCCTCATTCCATTCCCATCATTAAGGTAGACTCCACTTTGGGAAGGGGGTTGGCTCAGTTAGGAGAGTATGGCTCAACACTCTCTGAGGACCCAGGTTTTATCCCAGTACCACAAAGATGGGAGAAGTCCAAGGCAATCCACTCCTGAAGCAATCCTGAAACAACCAGCCATTGAAAACCCTACAGGGTCACTATAAGTCAGAACCAACTCAATGGCACCTAACAACAGCAACAACAACTACTTTGAGGAGGCAATCCTTCTCCAGTAGTCTTTTGAGTGTCTTCCAAACTGGGTAACTCTTTTTTCAAAACTATATCTGACATCTGTTTCTCTGCTATTCATAGAGTTTTCAAGAGCTAATTGTTTTGGGGGTAGGATAGCCATGTACTTCTCCCTAGACTTTGTCCCTAGACTTTCTTAGTCTAGAAGATCAGTTGTAATCTCTCCACCATGAGTGGCTCTACCAGTATCTGTAATACCAGTGACATAGCTTTTAGCATCACAGCAGCATCCAAGCCCCCACAGTATGCAAACTGACAGACAATTGAAGGATTAAAGTCTATACTGCCTACAAAAACACATTGATGAACAAGAGTACACTGCTTACATATCATTTCTTTGGCCTTTACACTGCTAGTTTGTAGTTCTAATACCATTTTCCTAAGTTGATTAATGCAGTTATTTTTAACTCTGCCCTTTTCAGAAGAGTCAGATCACCTGTTTGTAATAACGGTAAACAGTATGTCACTCTACATTTTATGCTGAGATAACTAAATTCTGGTTGACATTAAAAATAGTTTATATGCATCGAAGTTCATTATTTTTATACTTTTCCATAATCCATAGAATTATGTATCTGCAAACTTAGAGTGATTTGGAGTAGTTTCTTTCCCCAGAATTTCCCTTGTCTACTCCCTCTATAGTCAAGCCCTTCTCTGTCTACCAAATACATGCAAGTACTGTCCTATTTTTTTACCTTTATAATTTCTGCTTTTCCAGAATGTCATATGAATAGAATCATATAATAAGTAGAACCTGGGTTCTTTAAGAAAATGTGTTAAAGTCCATCCATGTGTTGTGATATTCTGTTTCCTGCTCCCCTTTACATTATATGAAAGAACCACAGTCTGTTTATCTCTTCCTTATTAAAAAACTTTATGATGTTTTCCAAGTTTGGGCAATTGTAAACTACTCTGCTATATGTATACACCTTTTTTGTAGTTCACTTGTTGGAAAACCTGAGTTTGATTCCTAGATTATACAATAAGTTTATGTCTAATTTAATAAGAAAGTGCCAAGCTGCCTTCCACATGCCGTTTTCCTTTACTAAACTGGAATTATTTATTTTATACTGGTCCAGCTTGTCTTTACAATGATCTAATAAAAAAGACAGTGATTAAAATATTTTTGCCTTAAGGAATAGTTGACTCATCTATTCTATCTTAGAGAAAGTTTACAGTTTTGCCTTTCACATTTGGGTAACTAAAATTCAGGTAGCTGGTGGCAATTGATTTTTGCATGCTGGATAATGAAGGGTTTAAGATTAAATTTTAAAAGCAAATCATTGTGATGGTTTATTTTGGATATAAACTTGATTAATTTAAAGGACATTCAGATAGCTCTAGTAGCATTGTTTTTGTAGCATTATTTATTCTCAATGCTTTAGTAGGCAGTGAGACTATTCCTCTTCCGATTAAAAGGAGTGATTGCTGAATTACTTAGCATTTTCCCACAATTACCTAAGATGCCAGTAGTATTAGTAGAATCTCTTCTAGTTGTTCACTTGCCACAATAAGCTGTTAAATTCCACAAACTGCTGGCTCATTGGTGTACTTTTGTCTACAGTTCCCTGGAGCATTAATTCAGTTATAAACTAATCCAATCAAAATGTGCTTCCTTTGAGTGGATGGTTTCTACTATCAGTTTTTGATTTTTTTCTGATCCTAGTAGTGTTATTTCCACTTGCTTCTTTCCTCTGTCCTCTCCTCCCAATCAATAAATCAGCCTAAAGTATAGACTCTATTTCCATAAATCTACTGAAATTTGCCTTTACCATAACCTCCACTGTTCTTAAGATTTTATTTATGCTTAAATTTCTCTAAGCTGTGTTGAAAATTAAGTCAATTCCTTTGAGAGAGGTTTGGATCTATATGTTTTATGGCCTGCCTCTCCTCTGACACAAAAGTCACTGACTAGGCTACATGATTGCAGGTAAGGACAATAATAAGATACTCTCTGAGTGACAGCTCTGTCTGTGAGCCTGGATCTTGGTGGAGATGTTTGGCAGCAGATTAGTGGAGAAGGTTGGAATTAGAATGGCATGATTTTGGTTGGCCTTTTCTGGTGTGAAGCCACTATATCACAAGTTAAGAAGAATTATTAGATCCCTTGTGGTCTCATCATGCCATGTATTGTGGAAGACAGGCAGAAGGGAGTTCTCCCTCTTGATCTCATTCACAGATCATCTAGTCTCATCAATGGACAGCAGAGGATAGGAGAAAAGATGTTGAATTCTTACCCTTTTCAAGGAACAGTCTTCTGGCAGGGGCCTGGAAAAAAAGGGAACCCTTCATTCTTAGGTGCAGATTACTAGAGGAGCCACTCCATCAAGCACTGGACTGAGAAACCAGGGAGACAGTGAACTTGATTTGACCATAGACACCTGTTTTTCTTTTCTCTTTTTTTCTTTTTTTCACAGTATTGGTGGCTGGACCCAAAGCCACATACATACTTTGGAAGCACTCTAACACTAAGGTGCAACTCCCTGATTTACTTTATTTATTTATTTTTTATCTTGAGACAGGCTCTTGCTAAGTTATACAGTGTGCCTCTGGTTTTGAACTCCTGCTTCTACCTCCTGAGTAACTGGGATTTCAGGTGCGTACCACCATGCCTGGCTTAATAGGTTTTCTATGTAGATTTCCTTATTGTTTACCCTTAGGAACTTTCCAGAGATCTGACTTTTTAAAAAAATAATTTTCATCAGTTTTGCTGTGGAACAGGTCAATGTAGCGCCTCATTCTCATGTTGACATCATTTTAAGAGGGTTTATTATTTCTCTCAGTTGTATTCCACCAAGAATATAATTTTTATTTGACACTATTTCAAATGGTAATTTGATATAAGGGAGGAATTCTGATATTTGATCAGTATTCAGTGTTAAGCACACACTGCATGTAGATATGGTCTTTGCAAAGTTTTTTGCACATCATCAGGGTACTTTCTGCTCTTATTCTTGATCTAGTATGTTTTCTTGCTTTTACCCAAAGGATAAAGCCTCTTCCCTTTCTTCAATCCCCACTCGGTGCAGTGCATTTTCACAGTTCATAGAAAGTAAAGTGTTGATGCCCTTCTGCCTTGAATAATAAGAGTTTTTCTTATGAAATGAGAAATGAGTTTGGGCATACTATTGATAGATGCTGCTGTTACTCTGAGGAAGCTACAAGGGTTTCAAGCAGTGTCATTAGGCTACATTTTTTTTTATAAACATTGCCATTGTATATCAATACTTTTGCTCCATAAGGAAGAGAGGGAGGGCATTTGGATCTGGGTGTAGCTTTAGCTTTGGCCTTTATTCCTCTTCCCCAGAGAGCACCACTGGAGAAATATAGCAAACAATCTCTCTGGGAGTCTCTGTGTGCTGCTAGTGAAACCTTACATGAAAATCCTACAGGAGGGTGCTACCGTCCCCCAGATTTGTGTTTTTCAGATGTTTCACCATCTCACTTTAACCCACACTTGCCCTATAATGACTTAAGACATTCGTGCTTAATCTTTCCAACAGTTTATATGACACCTGGAAATCTGATGTGAGATAAACTATGGCAGCATGTTTCTCTCTGTAATTATCTGCCACTCTCATGATTTGAAGTTAGTTATTTGTAGTTGGATATCAGTTTTTTATAGATTTAAAAAAGGTCATTTACATGCCATCTGTCTAGCTTTTTATAATCTTCCAAGTGGCCCTCATTCTCCATTTCCAAAATAAAATTGCTACTCTGATATCTTTTTAATTAACATCACCACATTAATAAATAAATGTAGATATGTTAGCCTCACCTTTTCTCAAAGAAATTTGTGTGGCTTCATCTAGTAAGTTTTTGATCTTTCATTTTCTTGACTTTGGAAAAATTCTACTAAAGGATTAGGGGATAATTTTCATATTCTAGGAAATGTTTCTTAGTAAAGGGGGAATATGCTTAGTGATATAATTTAAAGACACAGAACTCCTCTAAACTTCTGGCTTTCTAAGTAGTGGGAGAAGTTGTGGTTTTACAAAAAAAAAATTACATGGGAAGAATGGCTCATTTCATATCTATTTTTAGTTAAAATAAATAAAAAACACAATGTTATACAATAAAAACTTTATCCTATGTTCCTATCAAATGTTTACAGTACAATTCCAGGTGGAAGTGCCATGTCAGAGGCAAAGTAGTTTCTTAAGCAGATCTAAATTCTCCTCAGTCTTATAGGTGAAACTAGTTGTAAACCCTTTTAATTTTGTATAAAAATGGGAGATCATTGTATTTCATAAACATATGTAGTGCTGCTAATAATCAAGTTTCTCTAGGTGTGGGACTAACGATTACCTAAGAAGAGTTACTATGTTTAATTGGGGAAATAACAAAAAGTAACTGAAGGAAGAGTACATGAAATACTGAATATTCTTGAATCTAATCTCCACACCTTCAATAGTTCTAGAAGGCTGTAAAATCAAATGTGGATTGAAATTGTATTCAGATTGAGGTTAGATTTGAGTTTACATATATTTAGTTTCCAAAAACAAAAAAATTAAACCATAATTTAAAAAAAATAACATTTAAGATGAAGACCAAAATTATCCATGCAACATTAATTATAAGTAAATTATAACAGGACTACCAGATGTTATATGCTTTTTATTATGGTTTGAATATGAAATGTCCCAAATAGGCTCATGTTTTTGAATTATGGTTCTCAGCTGATGGCATTCTCCTGGGAAATCGTGTAAACTTTAAGAGGTAGGACTGAATGGGAAGAAGTAGGTGACTGGGGGTGGATCCTCAGGGTATATTATCCCTGGCCACTTCCCAACACTCTCTCTGCCTTCTGGACTCATGATGTGAACTGAATTATTCTGCAATGCCTTCCACACCATGATGGATTAAGCCATCTGAAACCATGAAGCAAAATAAAAATTTTTTCCTTTAAGTTGTCAGTGCTAGATATTTTGGTCTTAGCAATTAAACATATATTATTAATTGTTAATTAAAAATTATATTTCATTTCTGTTAGTAATAATAAGAATCTGAAGTTAGTAAATGTTATATAACTCTCCCAGGGTCAATCTCCACAACTAATGTGACTGATCCCCAACTGCTTGATTTTCTACAATACGGTAATTGTACCCACTTATAAAATGCTCTTCTCAGTTTTGTGCTAACATAGCATAATTCTATTTTGGGGGTGGTGAAAAAAGAAACTTCCTTTAGGTAGGGCTAAGGGGGAGAACATGCTTTAGGACAGGTCTATGTACACAGAAAAGAGAAACACTTAAGAAAGAATTATAGTACATGTCCAGGACATGGACATGGGCTTCTCAAGAGAGAAGAGCCCATAGCACAATATTTATGGTATCACATAGAAGTTTGCAAAGAGCATTCACTGATGTGAGGTGGTGAATCTTCTATTTTAACAAAATCATAAAAGGAAGAAGCCTAGCATCCTCTAGAATTTCAAGTCTGAACATTTCTATCAATGTCTGTTTGATCATGGAATGCCCGAGGGTTTCTCATAAATTGATATATCCACATTCTCTAACTTCTATCACTTTTTTCATTTCTTTTGCTTTTGTAGTTGGTATTTCAAATTCTGTCAACATAGGGATTGAAAAGTTTGTTTTTTTTAATATACACCATATCAAGGTCTAAAAATGATTAATAAAATAATCTTCCTTTTAATGCTTTTACATACATATTGATTTTGCCTATGTATGTACATAGACATGTATTTTAAAAATATGTAACTTTTATGGAAGTGTTTTTAATTTATCTTTAAACTTAATACTGTTTCTACTCTTCTCAACCATCACTTATCTTGTTTTGCTTTGTTGAGACATTTTCCTGTTTCTAAATTAATATTCAATTTTGTGTCTGACTGCATTCACAAATTTTTTATTTAAGGATTTATTCATCGATTGTAAACTTATGAATTTCCTCAGGATATACAGACAAAAATGAATGCATGAAAACTGTATACACCATTACATTTACTGAATGCTACATACTGTTTTCCTGAATGTCTGTCACAATTTAGTCTACATACAGCACTATGTGTCTTACACCTATTCAACAAACACTCAATAATATCTAGTAGACCAGACTATCACCACTTTCTATTCTTCAAAGTTGATTTAACACTTTATTTTTCATAGTAATTACAAAGTTTAACCTAGTACTTTATGATCCAAATTGGAGTTTTGGTTTGGATAATATAGTATTGCAAGATTAAATAGAATAACTACTACACATAATGTTAAATATATTTTTCTTATCCCTGAATGTATTTTTCTTTATGAATCTAATACTTTCCTATGATTTTAAAGATTCATTTTTTCCTAAAAAATTCTAAAGCATTTTTTGACATTTATTTTGCTTTAGATTGACTTTTGTGATTTTGAATGGCATATTGTTTTCTTTAAATTTTACAGTTTGTTGTATGTATAGAAGAATACTGCTCATTACTAAAAAGTTATATTTAACATACATTCATTCAACAAGCAACTAATGTGCAGTGATGATGTACCCAGCCTTATTGTGGGAGAACCATACCTATATCAGTGAGCAACTGAAATAATTATCCCCACTATTCTGATTTGGGTATTTCACTTCTAGGCATTGAGTGGGAAGAGACAATAAAAATAAACACAATATAATAGGAAAATATAAAATTCTAATGCCTAGTAAGCTAAGTCTCATTGAGAAAATAACAATTGATAAAAATGTTAATGAAGTAATAAGTAATCATTCTGATCTTATATTTTAAGTATAGAGAGCAATTATTCTATAAATGCACGAGCTAAAATTTGATTATGGACTTTGAAGATTATATAAGAGGAGAAGTATGAGGGATGTGGAGTTGCAAATAATATTTGAAGTTGTAAAGGGCTTTATTGTTCATGCTATATGTCAATTCTAATTTGTACCACTTTTCTACTGTAAGTAATATTCATGTAATATTTCTCTTTGGTCAGAATTCTCAATTTTCTGAATTTTTAAGCAAGTTGACTTTAAGAGAGCTACATGTTATTTTCTCTGATTTCATATTTATCATAGTCATAGTTCCATGAGATTTTTTAATAAAATTTGTAAATTTATAGTCATTATTTTTAACACATTTTTCTTTTTCTTTTATTCCTTTTCTGGACTTTGAAACAAATACACAGATTGGACAACTTGATATTTCCTATCAAGACTTCTCTCTCTGTCTCTATATTCACTTGTTATGTTTATTCCCCATCTGTGTTATCTTTCATTTTTTATTATTCATACATCTTTTTGACATAGATCACATTTTTTTTTCTGATTCTCTGCATATATATGGTCATTCCAATTCTACACTTGGAAATCATGGATAGTATATTGTAAGGATTCTGAATTATATATTCTTGTTCTATAAAGGATGCTACAATACTTATTCCTTAAACTTGTTTAGCCCTCATTTTATGTTTCTATAGTATAAATTTTGCAGCATTGTATGTTTGAAACTCTAAACTCCTGTGCAGTACACAGCACTTGAAGCTGAATTCAGTTTCTTCATCTCCTAGTTGTCTTTTATTTTTGAGAATGTTATCAGAGTCTGTTTAACTTACGTAGTTTCAGGTGCCAGCTAAAGTTTTGAAAAGAGCCTCTATATACATAATTTGGGACAGCTTCTCCTCCCATGCTGTAATTACCACTATAAATTCAGCTCACAATTTATGGACTAAAATCCATAAGACTAAAATGATATTAGATGGAGACACTGTTTGCTATCCTGCTTTCTCATTCAGGATGAAATGAGGAATATAGTAATGGAAAAGTGAAATGTAGAATGCACACAATAAGTTTTACTTGTTTTGGTCATTCTCTTGTGACTTCAAATACATTTTTTAGTTTTCTAGATTATCCATTTTATACATGCTTCAGGGTAAGATTTACAATAGCTATACACAATGTAACTAAAGTGAGAATCATTAAGAAAACACATGAACAGACAAATTATTGAAAATTTCCAAACATTGATAAAAGAAACATCCTACCATTTACAATAGCACATGCCTCTAAGCCTAGTGACTCTGGACATTGAGACAGGTAGATCGCAATTTTACGATCAGAGGCAGCCTGCATAATGAAGTGAGAATTCATCTCAATAAAATAAAGAATAAGTTGGGGGTGCAGCTCAGTGGCGGAGCATGTGCAAATTGAGTGGAAGGTCCTGAATTCAACTCCTAGGTTCAGAAAAGAATAAAAATATAATAAACTATAAATAAATTAATATTCTTAAGAGCAAGATAGTAAATATATCAGAAACAAGCTATAAAATAAAATCTATATCTACACATCATATTTAATTAGCAGAAAGGCATAGGTGGAGAAATGTTTAAACAACCCTAGGAGAATGAAAGCATAACTATAAACAAACAGAAACTAGTATCTTTTTTACCAATAATTATAGTGAGAATTTTTAAATAAAAGTTACTTAGATTTCCATTATAGCAACATTGATTATACAGAAGAATTATTTTATAGCGAATATCTTCACTAGAAATGAAGATGTTTAATTATGTATTTTCATCATATCAGAAATATGTAAAAGTATAGAATTTTATTTGGGTAATGACATGGCTTTGTGTAATATGAATTAAACTATAATAAAACAAATTAAGTTTACTTTGTCTATAAACATTTTCTGTGTTAAATATCACATGGACTAATATTTAAGTTTAAATTATGCTATGATCAGAGGACGTTTAGGGATAGCCCAAAACCTACACATACCTATGCTCCCATGTTCAAAAACTTACTGTTATTTTACATTCAGCAATAAATATGAATATAACCATGCAAATAAGTTGGTCTTTTTCCTAGATATACTGTTGCATGAGTTTCAGCATTCAATATTTAGTTTACCATTTCCTGTTGTTGTTGTTGTTAGGTGCTGTCGAGTCGGTATCCGACTCACAGCGACCCTCATAGGGTTTTCAATGGCTAGCTGTTTCGAGATTGCCTTGGGAATGGATTGCCAGGTCCTTCTCCCATTTTTGTGGTGCTGGGATTTGAACTCAGGACCTCAGAGGCTGCAGTGCAGTGCTCTACCAGTGGAACTAAATCCCAGCCCCTACCATTTCCTAGTGATGTAGATTTGCTTCTGTCTCTTACATAATAGTCTGTCATATGCAATAGTGAACCTTACTTTTGTTCAAAGTAATGAATTTACTGAATATCATAATAATATAAAATAAAATGTAAATTAAAAAATTAAAAAAATTTTAAACATGTTGTTGGGATTAGGTGCCATCTATTCAGGTCCAAATCATAGCAACCTTCATAGGGTTTTCAATGATTAATTGTTTCCGCAGTATTTTAAGAGTGGGTTGCCAGGACCTTCTCCCTTTTTTTTTTTTTTTTTTTTTTGGTGCTAGGGATTGAACTCAAGGCCTAAGAGAGAGCAGAGTGGCATTCAACCAACTGAGCTAAACCCCAGCCCCAAATTGCCTATCATAAGTCTTTATTAATAAGATGCATCTAATGAACTCTTATATCTTGTGTTAAGGAGAATATTATGAGCAAATGCACTCCGTGATTTGACTTCAGAATGGACAAAAAATATATTTGATATTTAATGTTATTACAACTGCAAAACATTAAATCCATTGTGGTGGTGGTGTTTGTAGGTGCCATCAATTTGGGACCAAATCATAGTGACCCTCATATGGTTTAAAATGCCTGATTGCTTCAAGATTGGTTTGGGAGTAGATTTTCAAGACCTTCTCCTGTTTTTGTACTGCTAGGGATTGAACTGGGCTTTGATTTAGCTCAGTTGGTAGAGTGCCGCTCTGCAGTCTCTGAGGTCCCGAGTTTGATTCCAAGCACCGCAAAAATGGGAGAAGGATGTGGCAATCCACTCCCGAGGCAATCCCGAAACAATCAACCATTGAAAACCCTATGAGGGTTGCTGTGAGTCGGACATGACTTGACAGCAACTAACAACAACGACAAGGGATTGAACTGGAGCTGCAAAGAGTACAGAGCAGCACTACCCCAACTGAGCTAAACCCTGAGTAAATCCAATGTAAAGTTTGTAAAATGTGTTTAAAGATAATAATTAAGTATTTCTATTTTACATAATAGTTTAAATAATGAACAAAGAAGCATTCTTCCTGCTTCCCACATGCATATTAATACATATTGGTGAGCATTAAATTTCTTCTAAAGTTCTAGAAGATTATAAGGTAAGAAAATAAGTTTAAAACATGCTGTTGGTTTTGATGGTAATTAGTCAAGATTCCCTCAAACAATAAACATTTTAAAAACCGTGGAGGTTATAAAAGCCACCAAAATTCCATATTGGGAAAAATATTTGCAATAAGATTTTATAGTGAGGTGTGATTTAACATGTTAAAAGTGAGACTGGAAGAGCTTTTTTATACCCTAAATTATTGACTAATATAAAACAAAACTTTATGGTGAAGTAATGATATGTTAAGATAGTCTTGGTATTAACTCATATCTTATGATTTTTTATAATATAATGAGTCCAGATTTATGGATTTTGCGTTGATCTCGCATCTTACTGCCTTGTGGCTAGGACTTCTCATAGTCAGATTTTCTTGTATAAGAGTAAAAGGGAGCAAGAAATGGATGAAGGAAAATTGTATCCTATACTGACTTTGGATGAAGGAATGAGGACATAACAAACAGAATCCCTTAAAGACTATAATTAATATAGCTAATAAGTATGTATAGTATTCAAAAGTGAACTTCCTATGGGCCTAGAAACTACACCAAAAACAGGCAGCTTTGTGATAGTTGCCAAACTTTGACATAAACAGTTGCACAAAATGAAGTTTTTTTTTTGTTTTTTTTGTTTTTTGTTTTTTGTTTTTAAATAGGTGGCTGACTTTGTTTTGGCAGCTACTCAGGGACAGCTGACAATGTGACATTAAGCCCACCATGTTTGGAAAAAGAGTGAAGGGACAAATGAAACTAGGAAAAGTTAAAACATTCAGTATAGAGTCAAAAAAAAAAAAAAGAAGAAAGAAAGAAAGAAAAAGAAAAGAAAAGAAAAGCCAGAGAAAGGAAATCTCAAATCCATGTGTAAAGTTCTAATGCCTGACCAATATATAAGCAGTAAAATAGAAAACAGCTCATTTGTTTTTGTTAGGTGCTGTTGAGTCAGGTCCAATTCATAGTGACCCTATGTACAACAGAATGAAACACTCCCAGTCACTGTCCCAGTACATCACTATGTCAGTGCTTCTCTGCTATCCATAAGGTTTTCAATGGTGGATTGTTTGGAAATGAATTGCCAAATCCTTCTCCCTAGCCTGCAGCACCTGGTATTCCCCAGTAGTCTCCCATCCAAGACTAACCAGACTGACCCTGCTTACCTTCTCAGATCAGGCAGGATCTGATTCTAGGGTGCTATGGCTATAGACACATAGAACATTATCTGTAACTTGATGTGGGTAGTAAATATTTCATATAAGAGCAATTGCTACAACTCAAAGAATTACATATTTTGAATAATGGATGTTCATTTTTATTGCAACTAATCTCTTCCTCTATATATTTTATAATGCATACATATAAAGAATACACTCATATACATTACATTAGTGGTACCAATATACTATGTTAGTATTAGTTACTTCCAAAAGTGACACATCAAAATTAACCAGAAGCCTTGTAACCAAATAAAATTAACTTGTCTTGAGTAGTACATACACTCACGGTTGTTACTGTTATGAGGTGCCACTGAGTCATGTCTGGCTCATAGTGACCCTTACAGGGTTTTCGATGGCTGACTGCCTTGTCCTTCTGCCATTTTTGTGGTGCTGGGGATCAAACTCAGGGCCTCAGAAAAGTACAAGGCAGTACTCTATCAACTGGATGGCATATAACAATACACTCATGAGTAACATATTAATAAACTCTCTTAACTATGCACTTTTTCATTGTGCCCTGTCCGTACTATTTTCTCCCATGCCTATGTAGGCAAGTAGCCAAAAAATTCTTTATTACAATCAGGTAACAAAATAACAGGGATAGATAGGATGTATTTTGTTGCAACTTTCAGAAGTCAAACAAAATTAAGAACATTATCCAATTCATAGAAGTTTCAATAAACATATTGCACAAAATTTAAGGACAGAGAACACTTTATTGCTCATTGTTAAGTTATGTTGAGAGTTTTAAGTAGCCCAAACATAAGAAATTTTTAACTAAAATATCCTAGTATAATAACTGGAATTTTTAAGCATAAAAGTAAGTGTTATTTTAAAGGAGTTATTCAATCAGAAAATATTACAATCTCATAGAGATGGAAAAAATTCGAGCAATTTATCAACAAATATACTGAGTTGACAACTAGATTAAATAAATGAAAATACAACAGATTAGAGGTAAGCCATCAGGAAAGAGAACTTGCTAAGTGAAGCTGAAATTAATGTCATTAAACATGATGTTGTAGAAGATTTAAGATTTAACTAAATAACATATGAAAGCTTTCCTGCTGCTGCTGTGTCAGAACATAGAGATTAAATGGGTGGGAAAAAATAGATAAACAAAGAAAGTCAAATGTGTGTGAATGAAGAATATGGTTCCTATAATTTTATTTGTATTATTATTTTTCCTTCAGGGCTTGACGTCTCAGAGTTCAAAAGTAACTGAGAGAAAGCAAAAGTAATAAAGTTTAATGGTCCTGTTATATCTTTGAGTGTATCACACTGTTTGGTAATATGGGACAATTACCAATATAGGAAGACCTGCACAAAGGTCCTAGAATTGCTAACATTGAAAGATTTATTTTGCTTACTACTCTTTTCCAATCACTTTGACTTCCTAGCAACTAGCACTTTACAAAATCAACACATATTCTCCCAAACACAAATATCCAGAAAATCAAGTACTTGCAACTTTCTGTTAAGGGGAAGGAATGATTGTTTTTGTTTATTATTTGCATGATACTTGGAGCCATTACTACAGTTTGTTTTTAATTTAAGATAATTCATAATTATTGGTATATCCTGTTATTTAAAATTTCCCTAACTGGCCATCTTCCATATTAAAAAGTTGACATTTCATAAATTTATTTATCTTGTTATAAAAAGCTAAAGACAATTTTAAGAGATATGTAATGTGAGGAAAGATAGAACACTATAACTAGTTTGGAATAAAGAAAATGTTTCATGGAAATAAATTATCATAAAGTATAAGAAGATACACCAGCTATTTTGAAGAATATGGGGAGCAAATGTTGACTAAATCATTTTCCCGTTAGTTTGGTCCAATTTACTTGAAGTGTTTATATCTAAAACTTATCAGTATATCACAACGAGTATATTCTGCACATGGATCTTACATAATGCAACAGATACACATCAAACAGTCTCATAATATTGAGCTGCATAAATTTTCTTTCATCATAGTAATTTTGGTGGAAATAAATTTGCAATTACTGACTATAGAAAATATCATTCATAAATGTAGTGATAAACTTATAGAGGATACAAATGATACCTGAAACTCTTCTGACACTGAAGATACAACAAACAAGACAAAAATCCCTATCCAAGCTCAAAGTGTGATAACAGAGTGAACAACAAATATATTAGTGTATAATATGTGAGTTTCTAGCATGACCTTGTTAAAGGGGCCTTTTGTTACTAAGGTCCAAACAAAAAAAAAAAGAAAGAAAGAAAGAAAAAGAAAAAGAAAAAGAAAAAATAACCCAGCCCTATAATTGCTAATTATTTTATCATTTTTTTATTGATACCATGGCTAACACATTATATATTGTATAGCAACTTATTGCTGTACTTGCCTGCTCTAGATCCTGGCTGTCAGGAGTTCTTAAAGCAACATGCCAAAAGTTAAAGCAGCAGGCAAACCCTTCCTTAATCACTTACTGTGATAATATATGCAACAGGTGAAAAATTTGATTCCATTTTCTGTTACGTTTCCCCCTTTTCCCTGTACTCTGAACAACCTACTCCTCACTATTGTAAGTCCTGTGGTTCAGCATAGACTTGGAGGTTATTTCAATGCCAGGTAGTCCCAAGCAAAAGGGCTCTGGGAGGGGTAAGTGGGAGACAAACAGGAGGAAGTGAGTGTTTGGGAGCTAAAAGTGGGAAAGTGTTGAGTACTACATTACAGAGGAGAAAATTGTATTCAGGTTTACTTTTTTCTCTCCAATAAGATTTCAGAAAAGCCACCTAAGGAGAGGTCAGTACCAAAGGATCCAGATCAAGAAACCCCAAGTGAAATGTGCCTAACTTGGAATATAAATGTGTTAGAGCATGACCAGCCAGAGGGCCCTGAGTGTTTGAATGAAAATCCTCATAAAGGATGTAATTCATTGGCTGCTCACCAAGTCTGGTGTCAGGAAGGCAGTTTTCCCTTGGAAGGTCCACTATGTAAAACTTCTATAATTGCCTATGGTCAGATAAGAAAATCATACACAGGTCTTTAGGCACCATACTCCTCAGGTAGAATTTGAGAACATACAAGAGTGAATAAATGGCCCTTATTTAAATTAATTTGTTCATTGAAAGTATATTTTTATAGTGGAATACAACCTAAATATGCATTTGAGTTTTACTACATATTATCTATAAAGCTCCATAAACCTTATGTGTTGATGAAAGTGTTGCCAGAAGTGATATAAATGATGCTAATGGAAAAAGCCAATGCTGTATTACTCTTGTACTCCATCATCATTTACTAATAAAGGGAGACTTAAAAAAGAAAGTATATTTTTATATTCTAAGTTAGTGCTAGCCAACAAGAATTTCAATCAAATTTTAGCAAATCTGATATGATCCTTATCGTCATGGGACTTTCATTAGTCAGTGTATTTACTTAACAATAATTTTAATAATAGTAATGGAAAATGTAGAGTGCTTAATATTTGCTAGACTTTGATCTAGTACCTTAAAATATTGATTAATGGAAGTCTCCTAAGAACCTTATACAGAAGTTACTAGTGTATTCATTTTGCAGACAAGGAAAAAGTTGTAGAGACTCAGGACATGCTGGGGCTGAGGGCAAATATGACCACATGTGCTCCAAAAATACTTGCCATGTACCTTTGCATGTGGTCCCACTTTGTTGCTGGCTCAATTACTTCAATTGTTTTTGCCAATATGATACTAACAAATGTGGTGCAAAAGAAGTTGTACTCTCTTTTATTGAACTCACTGGAGACCATCAGAAGATCCCTTCAAAAGCAAAAAAAAAAAAAAAAAAAAAAAAAAAAAAAAGAGTCGTTTTGCAGACTTACAGAAGTATAAGCCACAAGTTGGTTATTATTTTAAGATACTAAACTTTAGAGTGGTTGGTGTCAAAGCAATAAATAGTTAACACAATTGCAAATACTAAATCTCAAATGTAGTTATGGAGGTTCCTTTCAATTAGTTTAAGATGTTTTCACTTAGTCTTAGGTAGGAAAGAATACTATTAAAATATGTGAAAAGTTATTACCACCATACATAAGAAAAATAGGAAAAAAACATGTTCTGTGACATAAAATAAAAATAAGCAGAAGGTATTATCTAAAGGTAGAGAAAAATCCATTCAAATATATTGAAAATTACTTTCATTGTAATCAAATACCTGTATTTTCCTCTAATTTGTTTTGAGGTGTGTCTCTGAAGAGCGTCTTTAAATTCCAGCCCTGCCCAGATGATGGGAGTAGATTTTGGATATTTACAATGTGCCTCTCAAGGAATACTTTATTCCTAATGGTTAAGTGTCAACTGTATTGCCAGGTGTCTCTCAGAGGCAACTTGTTTATATTTGCAGACCTTCTTGTGGCTCTTGTCTAACCTGTGTCCAATTTATTCCTACCAAGACAGGGACTCTAAGAGACTGCAGACCAGGGACAGAGTTAGGTTTGTGTGTTGGTCAGGTGAGACAGAGAAGGGAGGACAACAAAATATATGACACAAATGATTCTTTTATCACTTACGTGTCCCAGAGATCAGCAAAGCTCACAGGGCCAAGAGGAAACAGGGAGCTATTCTGAAACACTCTCAACAAAAGGATGAGGAGAGTGAGAGAGGAAAGAAAGAGAGGAACCTCAGGGCTAATATGGGGCGTCGCTCTGCCGCTGGATTAGCTCTGACTATGAGCAGGAACTGGGCTGGGATTTAGCTCAGTGGGTAGAGCGCTGCGCTGCAGTCTCTGAGGACCGAGTTCAATTCCCAGCACCGCAAAAATGGGAGAAGGGCCACTCCCAAGGCAATCCCGAAACAGCCATTGAAAACCCTGTGAGGGTCGCTATGAGATACCGACTCCACGGCACCTAACAACAACAACATGAGCAGGAACCAGCCAAAGACGCGTCCTCTGGTGAGCGGAAGCCGAGCATCCAAGAGCAGCGCCACCCAGAAAGGAGGCTTATGCCCACGGATGCTCTGAGAAGCCGTGAGAAAGGCAGGCTAACAGGCTTATGCCTTTCCGTGGCTTATACCTTTCCGTGGCTTGGAAATACCCAATTGGTGTTGAGGGGTCTGAGGAAAGGGATTGGATGTCAGTGCCATCCTTGGGAGCTTGATGACCCTGAGTTCCCAGATGTAGGGCAAAGGTGATTGCCCAGGGAAGGAGCCTCAGACCTCCAAGGGGGCCTAGATAGGTCTCAGGGCAAACTTCCTCTCTAGGCAGTGCCTTACAGGCTGAAGCCTTATGGGAGTCTTGGCAGTGACCCACACAGGTTTCTCACAGGGAGTTTTAACTGGCATCTTTAATGCAAGAAGATTTGAGGTACCTAGAGGAACACTGTGATTGAGAGAGGCATACCATAGACAACATTAAGGAATTGGGAGAAGGAGTTGTGATGGACGCTTACAGATGACTGAACTCTGCTTCTGGTACATGCAAGTTAAATTTGTATTCAAAATGAATGCCAAGGCAACATAGAACTATGTAAGAATTCAAGACAGCACTAATTCAACAAGATTGATGATTGAAACAAAAATTATCTCCAGATCAGTGGGAAGATGTTTAGTTTTATAAACTAAACTTTTGATAAAGTGAGATTTATTCTCATGGGCTTTACAAATATCTAAAAATTTATGGACAATGATTGTGTCATGACAATTATTTACAATTGCTTGTAACCAACTCTCTAACTTAAGGCCAAAGTTAACACAAGTTTTGACAACTGATTAAAACAATTTGACAAATAACAGAGCATTATTCCACTTGATTAATGCAGATTTTACTCAAAGACATCTTTGGTTTTCCAGGTAAATGTAACTTTACTGTCAGTATTTAAAAAGAGATCTTTTGACATTTATATTTAGGTAGTTCCAAGAAATATTTCTCAATTCTAACATAGGAAGTAATTTATGTATATTAAAATTTAAATTGACTGACTATGAATTATACATCATGACCTAAACATGGTTTTAAAATGCTTAAGTGGATTTAAATAGTGTCAAATTAGTGTAACATTATTCTCTTATGAACAGTTGAGTTTACTTGCCAAATTTCTCTGTGGAACCAGTCATTAGAAACTCATTATATTAAAATTTCTTTAAAACATAGATTTTGTTTTACTAAATACTCAATCTAAAGTTGTAATATTTGAAAATGAATAAATTTTAAGTTTAGAAGCTTGGAGGTCAGAGTCATTAAAAGATAACTTCCACGTATCCTTTCAGTTTTAATGTTCTGTGGTGTACATGCCTACAGCCATACCACTATGGCGTCCGATTTCTTCAGATCTTGGAAGCTAAGCAGGGTCGGGGCCTGGTTAATACCTAAATGGGAGACCACCTGGGAACACCAGGTGCTCTAGGTTAGGGAGAAGGACCCGGCAACCAACTCTCAAAAAACAATTGACAGAAAAGCACAATAGTGTTTCATCTGTTGTATATAGGATCACAATGAGTTGTATACTGACTTGATAGCACATAACAAAAACAACAACTTGGTGTACACATTTATTATAATTTGGCCTCAGTGAAGAAGAAATGATAGCACATCTATATATTCAATGTAAAGTATTTGTTCAATGTTACTTATATAAATTGTTGAATTAACTGATAATTTATTATATTTGTTGGTGCTTATGTAGCGTTGTTAGGTGCCATTGAGTTGAGTTCAATTTATAGAGATCCTATATACAACAGACAAAACACTACCCAACACTGTATGCTGTCTGGCACTATTGTCAGTGCTTGTTTGCTATTCCTAAGATTTTCAATGGCTGATTGTTTAAAGAGTTGGCTGTCAGGTCCTCCTCCCAAGCCTACAGCACCCAGTTTTCCCAGGTGGTCTCCCATCCAAGGACTAATCAGCTCTGGCCAACCCTGCTAGCTTCAGAGATCAGACAAGATCAGACCCTAAAATGGTATGGCTGTAGACTTAACTATTGTTGATAGTCTATTGTTCAACTGAATTTTTCTATACCTCATAATCAGTTGTTGTTGTTGTTGTTAGGTGCCGTTGAGTCGGTATCCGACTCATAGCGACCCTCATAGGGTTTTCAATGGCTTAGTGCTTCGGGATTGCCTTGGGAGTGGATTGCCAGGCCCTTCTCCCATTTTTGCGGTGCTGGGAATTGAACTCGGGTCCTCAGAGACTGCAGCGCAGCGCTCTACCCACTGAGCTAAATCCCAGCCCTCATAATCAGTAATGTTGCTTATAAATGAGTAAGTGAAAGCAGAAAAAATATATTGCATTCACTGTGTCTAAAATGACCTAAGAGGGCAGGAGTTTAGCTCAACTGGTAGAGTTCTTGCTCTGTGCTCTCTGAGGCCCTAGGTTTAATCCCTAGCATAGTAAAAAATGGGAGAAGGACCTGAGAGCACACTCCAAAACAATCCCAAAGCAGTCAGCCATAGAAAGCCCTATGAATAGCAGAGAAGCACTGACAGGGTGCTGAGCACAGCACAGTGTCAGGGAGTGTTTTGTTCTGTTGTATGCAGGGTCACTAGGACTAAAACCCAACTGGAAGTCACCTAACAACAACACCAGCAAAATGACCTAGATTCCAGACAAATAACAAACTCTAGATTGTCTGAACCTATTCTCTCCATCTTCTAACTGCCATATTTGTGAAAACAGAAAACATTTTATTTACCCATCACACTAGGTTCCTTTTTACTTTACTAATTTAAACTCACCCATATTTTTGTTGTGGCAGCTCAGTGATGCCTCAGTGAAATATACTTTTCAAGCACCTAGAAAACATCCTTTACTTGACTCCATTTGCCTTTCCATGAGCAGAAGACTAGAGGATCTGACAAGGTATGAACAACGACGCATTACTATCATACATATACAACAATATTGTTTTAATTGTTTAACTGCCTGGAGTCTCCATTTAAAATGGTTATGTATAATAGAATTTATATGACAGATTTATATTGGCATATATTGTCACTTTCTTAAATGAACTTTTAATGTATATTAAAGTTGTTATTTTATGTGTTAAGAAATGAACATTTTGAATCTATCCAGAACAATTGAGTCCAACTTAGTTGTTATTGTTAGGTGCCATCCAGTCGGTGGCTGACTCATTGTGACCATATGTACAACAGGCAAAACACTATTGTTAGTGCTTCTCTGCTATTTATAGGGTTTAAAATGGCTAAATGTTTTTTTGGGAGTGGGTTGCTGTTTCCTTCTCTCAAGCCTGAAGCTCCTGGTGTTCCTAAGTGGTCTCCTATCCAAGTACTAACCAGGCCCAACCCTGATTATCTTTAGAGATCTGATGGGATCAGACACCACTGTGGTATGGCTGCAGGCAACTTAGTTGCTAGGTGTATGCTTATTAAAATATAAAAATGAAATGGCACATACTAGATGCTAGAGGTAAACTAGAAATGTTCAATTATCTTAAAAGCACATTTTATGATTTAAATTTTTCCCCGTAAAATTGATATTAAATCTCAATCCCCAATATAACAATATTATGAAGTGGAACCTTTAGGAAGTTATTAGATAATATGGGCTCCAATTTTGTAGATAGGATTAGTGTTTCAAATAAATAGTGAAGGCAACTAGCTTTAGGCCCCCTTTGCCCTTTTGTCTTCTGCCTTATGAGTGTGATGCAAAAAAAAGTGTCAATTTGTAAGCAGAGAGCAGCAGTTGTGAGCAGACAGTGAACCTGCTGGCACTGTGACCTTGGACTTCCCAGACACCTGAAATGAGAGAAGTAAATTTCTATTATTTCTAAATTAACCCATGTCAAATATTTTATTATAGCAGCACAAGTGGATTAAGAAACATAATATGTTGTAAGGGATTCTGCTTCCAACAATGCTGTGATAGCTTCTTTTAAAACTAACATTTAGCAGAGGAAAATGAGAAAAAAAATAACATGTTTGAAAATAACACAGGGCTGACAAAACAGAAATATTTGTGAGTCTGAATTACAGCAAAGAGGGGGAAGCGTAGACAACTGGATGCAGCTACACTATTTCTTCCTTAGTTCACAAATTTGGTGAATAGAAACAAGCAGCAGGGTGTTACAGGTAAGAGAATACAAAGTGACTAGAGCTATTCTCAAATGCAATCTTTGAAAACTATTCAAGTTCAGGCCTGCAAAGGAAAGACCCTACTAGAGAGCAACTTGCTGTGAGACATGCAATAAATATCTAGTCTTCAAAGCAGTACTCAAGCCTCATAGCAGTTCTATACTCCAGAAATACATCAAAAGTAAAGTAATATATCTCAACCAACTAAAGAGTTAAACTCAGCTAAGCTTTAATTTTGTAAGGTTTTTGCCTTCTGCCATAATTACTTGCTAGAAGAATAGTGAAATCTCTTGATAAGAAAGTGATGCTATTCAGAGACTTGTTGTTGTTGTTGTTGTTAGGTGCCGTGGAGTCGGTATCCGACTCATAGCGACCCTCTGTACAACAGGGGAAACACTATTGTCAGTGCTTCTCTGCTGTCCATAGGGTTTTCAATGGCAGATTGATTTTTTGGGAGGGGGTTGCCAGGTCCTTCTCTCAAGCCTACAGCTTCTGGTTTTCCCAGGTGGTCTCCCATCCAGGTACTAACCAGGCCCGACCCTACTTAGCTTCCAAGATCTGACGGGATCGGATGCCACAGGGCTATGGCTGCAGGCATTCAGAGACTTAGGCTATCTTTACCCCTTTATATAAATAATAGCTGGCAGTCCATCGAAAATAACTACACATACCCAATGAACTCAAAACAAAATACTTAGCCAAATACTGGGACCAAAAGAGTTACTGTAAGTAAATATAAAAAGATATATTTTGTGTAAAGAAGTAGCAATAGAACTTTAATACTTTAAAACAATAAAACTTTAATCTCTATATAGAAAAACAAATGAACAAGCAAAAGTGAAAGGTAGATATGGATAGATTGGTTATTTCTTAAGTGGTAATATATAATAAAGTCAGATGCTTTTTACTTGAGAAGAAGGTCGGAGAGTGCATTTTTGATAGCTGTAATACTCTGCCTTTTAATTTTAAGTGATATCTTTCTGTAGGAATATAACACACTAATTTGAAAAGTCCCTCTCCAATCTCACAAAATGACTACATAAATGATTCTCATTCATAAAACTTGAGAAATACTAATCAAATGTTCCCCACTTAAGGAAAAATTAAAAGGAGTTGTTAAAATGGAAAGAAAATTATGCTAGATGAAAGCACACAGATAAAGGGAAAATATACCTCAGGAAGCCAGGAAGAAAAGAAAACATTTATCTTTGAAAATATTCTTTCAAATTTTTCTACCTGTTTGAAACACAATTTACTTTTGTAAACCATTAATTAATTTTCATCAGTCTTGGTATCACATACCTGAATTCAATCAAAACAGTAAAGAAGTCAATACAATATAAGCATAAACATAAATAAAAATTAACTTAGAAGTTTATATTGCAGTGAGATAAGAGTTGAGGATAGAATATAGATAATATTGTCTATTTGCATGTGACTTATCACAATTTTTATACAGCTGCTTTTTATTATTAGAAGGTAATCTGTCTTGGTTATCCATGTTATAAAACCATTAACCTTATTTTTGAGAAAGTATTTTTTAATTTCATGATAATTGTCATCCAAAGCTTGACAAATTTTAATTATTAGAGGTCTACCCTATATACTATCTTGGGGAAAATATAGACTCCATATGCTTTTCATTGTGGTTTTAATGGAATTCAAAATTTAATGTGCTACATACTCTCTTAATACTCTAACAGTTGTTCAATGAGTGCAAAATTAGCTTATCATAAAGAACACCTTATAAAATGAGAATAAGCTTGAAAACAAGTTTGTCTGTATCTCCAGTTATGGATGGATGCAGATCAGGTAATTAGTAACTGTTGCTTTGAGAATATAAGATATTTCCATCCTTTTCTTTGTAGCTCAAGTGGGAATGATGTGTTTTAGCAGGGATGGGGCAGGATAATTGATGTGAGACAGTTAAAAGGAACCCTACGAATATTTTACTTGCCACTTGACCCAATTAATGCTGTTCTTAATAATTTGAAAAGTGAATTGTTCTTCTATAATTCTCTATCATCCAAACAAATATAGATATCTGAAAAAGAGCTTTCCATTTCAGTCACATAAGAAATTTCTTTGAAAATATTTTTCTGTTACATATTCATAATGAACTTAATTTCTTATATAATTTCTCAAAAAGCAAACAAAAGCTCAATAACTTGTATTAAAAATTTGTTAACTATTATATAAAAGTTGACCGATTAAGCCTGGAATGATGGTGAAGCCTGTAATTCCAGTAACTTGGAAAGTATGAGGAAGAAACGTAAGGAGTTTGAGACTAGAGGCAGCCTGTGTAACTCATTGAAACCATGTTTCCATACAATAAATAAATAAATAAATAAATAAATAAATAAATAAATAAAGGGCTGGGGGTTACAGCCTAACGCTCTATTACTTGTAAAGTATGGGAGGCCCTGGGTTCAACCCCCAAATACCACAATAAAAAGTTAACTAATTAAATTCACATGTGAGAGTACAATAAATTGTAGCAAACATGGCTGAATTATTAGTCAATAAGCTACATTTTCTCTGTCACAAAATTTGAATGTTTAGAAGGTATAGATACTTTCTTCTCAATAATATAATTTAACCTCTATATGTATCTTTTAATCCAACTTATTTGAAAATAACAGATAAAAATAATTTTTTCAGATAAGAAAACAAACACAAAAAAGAATAGGTAATATCTTAAATTTGTCAACAAAATAACATGATTGTCTAAAAACTACTCTATGTCATATTTCAAGAACATCTTGTTGCTGTAGAAATACAAAAAGAAGCAGTAGAATTCTTTAAATAATATATTTCTAAGTAAAGTTGAAGCTTTCTCTTTTTCAAGAATAGTGGGGATTTGTTTTGCTTTTCTGTTTGTTTTTCATTTTTAATTTATTATGTTATTTTGGTTCTTGGAGATAAGGTCTTGCTATGTAGCCTAGGCTGGCCTTGAAATCTCCATCTTTCTGCCTCAGCCTCCTAATTGTTGGGATTGCAACTATACAGCATGGTAATGCACCAAGAATGGTTTTCCAAGTGCAACATATAAGTGATGCCTTCAATTTCCTTTGTTTAATAATTATAATAGTTATATTTCTAAAATTAAAACTTGAAATCGTAATTGCTTATTTTATTATTAATTTAAAATTTTGACCAAGGTTCGATCCCCAGCAACACACACACACACACACACACAGACACACACACACACACACACACACACACACACACACACACACACACAAAAGGGACATAGCAATACACTCCAAAACAATCCCAAAACAAGCAGCCATTGAAAACCTTAAGAGATTTGCTATGCTATGCTTTGGATGTTGGACTACACTAGGCAACACCTAACAACAACAATAGGCTCTGATATTCTTGAAGATGCCTTTATTTCAGCTTATCTAGGTTTTATTACTATGCCTGTTTGTTTGTTTGCTTGTTAGGTGCCCTTGAGTGCAATCTGACTCATATGTACAAGAGTATGGAATATTACCCAACACTGTGCCATGCACACAATCTTTTTATGTTCCAGCTCACTGTAACATCAACTATGTTTCTTCTCATTTTGAGCGGTACCACATCAGCAAATAGATATCCAGGTCTTCACTCCAATCCATCTTTAAGGTTGACTGTACTTTGAGAAAGCAGCATTTCCCTAGTCATTTCTTGAATGTCTTCCAGCCTAGAGGGCTCATTTTCTAAAACTCGATTGGACACTGCTTCTCTGCTATTCAAAGGCTTTCAATGGCTAATTGTTTCAGGAGTAGGCTGCCAAGTCCTTCTCCCTATTCTGCCTTAGTCTGAAAGCTCAACTGAAACCTGTCTATCATTGGCGGCCCTGCTAGTATCTGAAATTTGTGGCATGTGTTTCAGTATCACAACAACACACAAGCCCCAATAAGCTGACAGACACGAGGGGAAACTCTGCCTGGAACTTTAAAATCAACCAATAAAATTTACTACTTTAATATTTCTGAATAAATTACCTGTTAAAAATGGAAATGACATAGCAAAGAAAGTGGTAACATCTGAACAATGTTGATAGTTATAATAATATTATACCAATATTAATTTTTTAAAAAAATTATAAATGTACCATACCATATGAGGTGCTAACAGTAGAAGAATCTTTGGAAAGAGTGAAAAAGATTTTTCTTTAAGCTCTTCTTCAAGTTTTCTATCAATGTAAAGTTATTTTAAAATGTGAAATATAAAAAGAAAGGGAGAGATGGAAAATTCTTCTCTTTCTCACATTTTGTATGGAATTACAATGTATATAGTAGGCAGAAAAAGAAGAGAAA